>JABSTQ010008504.1:0-95036 GCA_013358835.2 Ixodes persulcatus | reverse complement strand
CTTTGTTTACAATTAAATATGTGTATGAGGTATCAAAACATGTCCATACAACGAAATGGATATTACTTCTGCAAAACACTTCGTTGTGTTCATTAGAAAAAACCGCGTCTGAAAGGAGGTGAAACTACAATTTTCCCAATTGCGCGTAGGTGAAAATACGAGAGCCACAGGAAGATAAAATAAAAATGTCTACAACGTAATTTGTTTTATGTACAAAGCACACGAACGGGTCTACTTGAAGCAGTTGTTTTTAGTTTATTGAAGTTTATATTTCAAGTGAGATAAAATGACAAACTTGGCCTCTTAGCAACCCTTTCATATCTAAACATTTTTTCTCGATTTTTTAACATATCTTGCAATGAATGGTTTAGGGCTGAACCTTTCTTAAGAGTTTTTCATGCATTGTTCACTTTTCACAAAAAAGTTAGCGTTCGACTAATGTAAGTGTACAGAGTGTGTAAACTATAATGCATTAGATCGTTTTTAATTAGAAAAATAAGCGTTTTGCCAGGTCTATGTTGTGGTCAATTACTGTAGGAGGCCTTTCTTCTCAACGATAAGTAGCACTCGAGCGAGGCAGCTACAGTGGTCTTTGTTGGTCCTATTGTCTCCCAGGAACCATGTAACATTAAACAAAAAACAAAACCTGGGAGTTTTTTTTTTTATTAGTAATGAGATTGATATTCCCTATGAAAACTGAACTTTGCGGCACATTCGGTCGTTAGGATGTTGTGCTTGCTTGATTGCGCTGCACCGCGATACTTTTCCAGGGAAATATTTTAATGTTTGTAACCTATTAACAAACTGAATCGATTCATATATCTAGACATCACTATACTCCGTTTATAAGTGCCATAAATGGTAGCGGACGTTACGAGTTATCTAGGCTAATTTAGCTTTTCAAGTGACAACGCGTCACTCGCCCCTTTCAAAGCTCACGTGACACTAACACGCCATTGGTGCTTGGATGGAACAGCGCGGATATACAGTCACACTCACAGGCACACAAGAAGGAAAAAGACTCGCAGCGCAGACTACCAACTCAGTGATATATTTCTTCCTCCTCAAATCTTCAACTTCTCCTTCGCCGTTAATGAGAACATTTTAAATTTTTACACACCAGAAACCAAAAGGCCAATAAACATTAATAAATAACCAATAATTAAATAATTCAATGACAACTAAAGAAATGACATTAAAAATTAAATAACAAATAAATAAAAAATTTAACTAAAAAATAAAAATTAGAAATAAACGAAAAATTCCCCATCACTATTGGTGCTTTGATGTTATCTCGAGAAAATCCAATTCTTTCTTTCATAAAGCTAAGGATGGAACACTGACACATTGTTTGTCCACCTGTTTTTTTTTTGTTTTTTTTTAAACTTCGATGATCAGATCTCGTGTCAGCTGATTGTGGCAATAACAGTGCAGTTACTCAGGTCCGCTGAACACCCACAATCCCGGCAATGGATGCCTAGATTCCCTGATATTACTCCGTTTATGTTATAGTAATGTTCTCGTAACCGGTCATTGAGACACCTCCCGGTTTGCCCAACGTATAGTCTAACACATGAGAGGGTAATAGCATAAAATACCCATTCAGAGCATGGAACAAAACGGGTGTGATGCTTTTTTGTACAACCTAAGGTTCTATCTGAGGATGAATTGACTTTTTCACATAACCTTGAGAGCCTGTATGGAGCAGAAAATACAACGTTGACGTTTACGCGGTTGCCTATCTTTTTAAGACCATGAGAAATAGGGTGAATATAAGGCACAACCGCTGGCCTTTGGTTTCGGACCCTTTTCTTACATTGGATTAAATCAGAATTTTTAATTTTCTAAGGGAGTTTGTCTGCGACACGTATTAATACGTGAATAGGGTACCCCCCTGATTGTAGCCTAGCTATCTGCGCGTCAAAGGTGGTTTTTACAGTACGCGGGAATGACTTTTTGATGGCATTTGTAAGGCATAGGTTGACTACGCCCCTCCTAACTAATTTGGAGTGGGCCAATTGATAATGAAGGAGTGGCTTTTCCCCCTCGGAGAGTATGACCAACAAGTATGATGACAAATAAAAGACAGTCTCAGGTCTAAGAACATTAGGGACTCTTCAACCCGAGGTTCATGGGTTATGTCCTAAGTATCCAAACAGTTTTGAAATATCGAGAGGACATTGGACAGAGTACTTGATATATCGTCACCCTCAAGGGCCAAGAAGATAAAAAAATCATCTACATAGTGGGACACTTTCCCAACTTTTGAAGTGTCAAAACGCCTTTGTAGGATTTTATCCTGTTGTGCTAGATATAAGATAGCTATACCTATTGGAGTCGCCTGTACGACTCGTCGCGTCACCAGTGATCCATCATAAGGTAAAGCGGAGCATATGAACAGAAGACATTAAAGAAAATATGCTCCAACTGATGGCGGCCGTTGTGAGGGTGGAACAATAACAAGTTGCATCTAACAAAAAGATAAGGAGATGAAGAAGTAGAAGGCTAAGTCGCACCATTGGACAAGCGTTAAGCCTTCGCGCAATTGATTCCTTTGGTGTTTTGTAATGCCCCTGGACACCAGGTGATGGTTACACCACGCAACTGAAGTCTGAAATTACCCAACTAGCGTTGGGTGATTTAAGTTGAGAATGAACAGTGGCCGAATGGTCGACATTTTTAATTCACTTGATATATTAAACATCGCACATTTTATAGAATTAACATGTCAAAAAATTTTTTATGGTTAAAAAAAAGATCTTGGGACACTTAATGTCCTACATCATGAAAAGATAGGTTGTCACTCGCAGTTACGTGCACCGCCGTTGTGATCATGTTTTGATAGTAAATAACTTGAGTAATAACATTTGGCAATATTATAATAAAGAAGCCAAAAGCTTTTGCGTAAGCTAAAAATAGCGTCGTCACCAGTGCGCATGCGTCAATCCCAAACCTCGTTTTTGATTGGCACATACCTACGACGCTATTTGTTTGCACACGTTCAAATTTGGGTAGGTTATTCTAAAACTTGCTACTAAAAGTTCATTAATTTTAAGAAGCAAATTCTGGATACAGGGCAGTTATGCTAAGTAATATTGTTTCTTAAATTACTTATATTTTATATAACCAAACTCTCAAACATGGCCCTCTGAGCGATTGTCTGCGAACTCTCAGATATTGGCAAGCAAACATGTAATCAATACAAAAAAAAAAAAAAAATTACAGCGGAGCCGTCAAGGGCTAGGATCTCTAGGATTGTGTCCGGTACCAAACAAATGTCGACACAACACTCTGGTTGCCGCTGTCGCCATAGATGGCGCTAGCTGTCCAGAGTGTTGTGTTTGCCGGTTGTCTGCTTGATGTCGTCGCTTATAGATAGCGGCAACATTTCCAGCCTTTCCACCCTGGCTTGCCGACTTGAGGATGGCCATTACTTCATTCCCGCTATAGTACAGCTTCGCTGGTCTTCCTTCTACACCAGAGTGGAAAGGCTGAAAGTATTTTTTCGTCAGCTATGTTAGTTCCTATGATCCTTTAAAACCATGCGGTACATATAATTGAGTGAGGAGGTGCAGCTCCTCCGTGTATCTCCTTTTTCTGTGCCTTTACAGAGTCTTCCGGTGCCTGTTGCAACGGAAGGCTTTGGAATAGTCCTCGTGAAGTCAAAAATGCTCTATTCCTCGCTAACTTCACACCCATCCTGGAATATGCTTGTGAACTTTGGGATCCCCACCAGCAGTATCTAAATAAAAAAAAAATAGAGGTCATACAAAGTAGATCCCCCAGGAATGTTTTCAATAACTCCAAGCGTGATCAATGTGTTACCGTTTTAAAACGTGAACTTAAGGGGTAACCTTTCAAAGCCCGTCGTGAAAAGTTTCGTTTAAAACTTCTTCACAGTATTTATTATGAGCATTGCGGCATCAACAAAGCGAAACATTCATTGCAACCGCACTTCCTTCCTCACAGGCGGGATTACTCCTGGAAAATTAAGTCCTGCACTTGTAAAACTGACATTTTTGAATACTCCTTTTTACGTGCCGTATTCAGTGTTGGAATGAGCTATTCCAGGGTCTTGTGTCTAAAGTTGTGAACTCGCATTTCTTTCATGCTCTCAGCAGCTCTTAATGTTTGGGACATATTAATATTCACTTGCATTTGCAAAGTGCGTTTTTACTTGTTTGCAATATTCCTTAAGTTGGTTGTGTCTGCTTTGTGTTTTGCTTCAGGTAGCACGCAATTTATTTTCTTTTTTATGTAACTGTTTTTTTCTGTAATTTCTTCATTTGCCGCTCCCCTACTCTAATTCCCTTACGGGTACTGTAGGGTATCTGAAATTCATAAATAAATAAATAAATAAGTAAAACATTACCCAATGATCAGTGGCGTTACAAACAACAGAGGCATCACTCCCGCGACGGCGCAACACTCGTTCAATCTTCCTAGCTTTCTACTTCTTCGTCCTTTTTTTTTTTTGTAGTTTTTCTTAGGTGCAACTTGCTATTGTTCCGCTCTCGCCACGCCCACCATCGGTTGGGGCATAATACTCCTAACGTTTCCTGTTTTTATATTTCATTTCACCTTACGATGAACTACAGACAACGCGACGAGCCATGCAATTAAATTCAATGCCGTGTTAGTGTCATGTGACCTCAAAGAGGCGCACGGCGACGGGTTGTTACTTCAAACTCTAAATTGGCTGAGATAGCTCGTAACGTCCGCTACAACCCATCGTAATAATAAACGGAGTAAAGTGATCTCTAGATAAGTTAATCGAACCATTTTGTCAACAGGCTACACGCATTAAAATACTATACTGGAAAGCTAGTGCAGTCAGGCGCAGTCAGCCAAGCACAACACCCTAAAGACTGAATACGCCGCGAAGGTCACTTTTCATAGGCAATATCAGTTCACTGCGGATGCGGTGCTCGAGTATCACTAGTCGTTGAGACAGAAAGCCTCCAACCGTAATTGACTACAACATGGACCTGACAAAACGCTTACATTTCTCATATAAAACAAGAAACGAAAACATGTATTTGCGAATTCTGAATTGCCCGTTTCCAAGGATTCATCGAGGGAAAGTTGAGAAAATTGAGGTTGACACGATAACTGGGCTAGTTGGTATGTGTTCAACTTGAAACAGCGCGAATATTACACGGACGGAGGGAAGAAGTGGACGGTGCAAGCGATGACTAAGAAGTGATGGTTTAATCCTGATAAACTGCCAAAAAAACATTAAAAAACAAACGACTCTCTAATCATGATGGAATGGCGCCTGCTCATCACAAAATTATGTGCTATCGTTTACTATCAGTTGTTTAATTTCATATTTGATCTTCCCCGATCTAAGATTTCGACCTCATTGTCTATCAAAGCCAAGGAATCCTGACTCACGCAGGTTGTGTCCTTGTTTTACAGCAAAGCTGTATATGACTCGCAGGTGGGATTTTTTTGTGTCCGTCGACATAAAACCCACGCGCGCGCCTTATCACAGTTGGTGCACGTCTTATCATTTATCATGTGGTTTTGACACTTGTTTCAATAAGCAAACCACAAAACAAGTGTAAAAACCACGGGATAGATTATAAGGCGCATGCGAACGATGATTAGCGCTCCCCGCGTGCGATTCTTGGTAAAGACTGTGGTTGCATAAGCTTCCGTGGCAACGGGAGTTTTGTCACGAGCCCCGCTAACAACGCGAAGCACGTAGCGCTACATGCATGCGTTTCGGTAAGGATTGGGGTTGCATGAGCTGCCGCGGCAACGGCAGCGTACGAAGCCTTTCATATATATAAACGTTTTGGTACAGTGCATTTACTTTTTTTTCGTAAATCATATGGCATAGGCCATTTTGCTATTTACAAACTTAAGCCGCCGCTTGCGTCCCAAGCGACATCCGGTCGCACCGTCCTTACAAGCCGGTTCAGCTTGCTTATGTCACCATTGCTAGATTGCATAAATGCTGCACAGACAACAACGGTGGAGATTCAACGAGGACCTTCGGTTGTACAACAACACATCTTAGAGAAGGCAAGTTAGTGTACAAGAATACTGGAAACATTTTAGCCAATTTAGCACTTCTTCGTTCTATTGGTGTTCACCTTGAGAACTGGTGGTTAAATGTTTCATCTGCATTTCAAGCAGCGGTGTTAAGGAGGCCTTTGTTCACTCTTTTTATAAACCGGAAGTTTTCTGGCACGTCCAAGACTAGAGCACCACCTGGTGACGTTTGCCATAAAAAGGGGCTATAGTGCAGTGGCCAATCGTTGCAGGTGATACCAAAGCTTCGCTGTCCAACCACCTTCACAGCGTGAATTGGAGCCATATATTTTTTTTTGTGAGCCTCTACAAACTCGCATGTTTTTTTGTTCTAGTGTTTATGCAGCCCGACGGCACTTTCTAGTAAAGGTGTATTCCTGCGCAGTCTCGGCAGTGCAATGCCAAACGTGAGCAGTCGGTTCCTGTTAACGAACTATGGTGCTCCCGCAGGCGCACGTTCAGGCACCTTCCCGTTTCCCCGATGTTCACCTTCCCACACGAGAAGGGCATCTGGAATAGCCAGCCGGCAACAGCCAGGTGCCGCCAGCAGAGTAAGAGCCCACGGTTATAGCCTGCCTCGATATAGCTTGGCAAAGGATTAACGATAAGCTCCACATTACGTGCCGACAGTTTCGATATGCTCTACGTATACGAGTGCAACGCACAGATATTTGAGCATGATGCAGCGAAAAGCGTTATACTACTTCGCAGTAAAGGCGCACTCCAGTGATACGTAGTCACGTTCCGATTCGCCCACCAGGGCCGTAGCTTCCGCCGTACTGGCATGTTATTCGATCACGGCTTCCTGGCCTACCCAGTATTTCAAACGTGAGTAATAGCTCACGTTTGAACTGTGAGGAGGACAGAACGGGGGAGCGTGTCCCGAACAGCACCAAGAAATGGCGATATGGATTAACAGGACACAAGGAAGGGAAGATGCACCGTGAGACGAAGAAAAGATAGACCGTGAGAGAAGAGGAAGAAGGAGAGGACCGTGAGGTAGAGGTCCCGAACTGCGAACGTTACGCTATGCCCTGTATATAAAGGAGCGTTGTCTGTGCCTCAGCCTAACAAGTGGGCGCTCGTCCGGGATTATGGATCAACAATCCAGCCGGCTTCCGGATTTCTTCTAAGAAATGCAGCGTGAGACCGATGGCTCGGTGCTCCAAAGACAGCAAGTCACCGCCCAATTGCGCACACTTTTCGCATTTGCGCCCATTGACCCAGCGGACGCTCCACCACGGTCGGGGATGCCATCCTCAGCACCCGCTAAGCAGTGGTTCGTTGCGCTTGAGCCGCCCAAGTTTACCGGGTTGGGCGATCTGAAGTCCGTCCGAAGAATTTATCGACCGTCTCGACTCCTTTTGTCTCCTGAACGGCGTCAGGCCTGAAGATTGGCCTTCTCACGTGATTCGAGCAGCCCTCGAGGGCAACTCGAAACTGTGGTTCCGTTTTACCGAAAATTTCGCTGACTGGCAATTATTTGTTACGGCTTTCAAGAGAGTTCGCGCCCATCGATCTGAAAAAGGAGACTCAGAGAGGAGCTCCGCCTGCGAACCCAACACCCCGGAAAGTATTTCGAGCAGTTTATGTATGTTATTGCGGCGTATTACGAACGACTAGGAGAAACGGTTACCGACGCCGAGAAGGTAAATCGGGTGCTTCGTCAGATGCATCCGCTATTTCATGACTGCGTGGAAGGTAAGACATTCGCCAACTTGGGAGAGCTGGCTAAATCAGCAGATAGGCTCATGAAGAGAGCATAGCGGCGCCTGCATTACGTGCCTCCACCGCTGCCCAGCACCCAGGTGGACATGACCTTGCCTTCCACAGCCGGCCTATGTACACCGTTCCATCAGCTGGAATGCCGACAGCTCACACCGCCGCAATAGCGACAACAAAAACGGCAGCTTCGACCAGTCAACTATGGCCCCTACAATTGGCGGCTCTGCAGCCGTCGTTCTACGGGAACCAGTTGGCGGCAACTACGGCACCCAGACCACCATTCCTAGCCCCTGGCAGGTTTAGCCAGCAGCAGCGCCCCTCTCGCGGCGGCATGCAAGCAAAGTGTCACTGTTGTGGTGGCATGGGACACATCCCACACCAGTGCCCAACTGGCCAACCACGGGCCCCACAGCTCTGCTTCCGTTGCAACCAGCCGGGCCACGTGCAGGCGTTGTGCCTGGAAACGGGCGGTGATAGGTGCTGCCCCGGCGGGCACCTATACGTCACCCTGCAAGTGGTGACCGCTGCAGGAGGAAAGAAGCCATTGCTTGATGACCGCATAGGGGACGTGAAATTGAGAGCTTTGCTGGGCACAGGTCCTCGTGTCAGCCTTCTAGGAACGCCAGCGTTGATGCCGGCAAAGGCTACTGGAGCCAAGCTAAAGAAAAAGGTGCACGCCCTACGCCTACCCACTTGGTGGTCGTAGTGCATGAAATCACTCCGATGCGCCATTGAATGAGTGGGTGGATCCAGACGACAGCATTTCCTTCGCTTGTCCAATTTGCGCCGGGACGTTGTAGTTGGGAGGGACTTCCTCACTATATTAGGCATTTCGGTGCCGGACTGTTGGAACAGAGCCACAATCACTTATCCCATTTATAAGAAACAGCACAAACTCTACTACCCCATCAATGGGGGAAGAAGACTATTGCCTGGACAGTGTATTTACGGAAAAGCGAAGCATATCAATTAAATTTTACCACACCACCCCGAAGGTTGAAGGAAATTCAGAAACCATGGTGCCCTCGCGAATGCAACACATGCTAGATGAGTTCAGGCAAGTTTTCTCTAAAGCTCCCGGCAGCATATCGCTCAACCAGCACACTATTGATACCGGTGACAAGACGCCCTCTCGCTGTAGGCTGCGCCCCGTTAACGCCTGCAAACAAGAAATAACGGGCCAGGGCATACAGGACTTGCGGAAACTTGGTCCGATACGCCAGAGCTTTAGTCCATGGACCAGCGCACCAGTGCTCGCCGCTAGAAAGTCTGGAGGCTTTTGGCTTTCTCTGGACTACCGGCCCCTCAAGTCCCGCACCAAGGTCCCAGTGTATTCCATGCCACGTACCGATCGGCTCTTGGCACAACTCGGCGGTGCACAGTGACTTTGAACCTTTCACTTGTCACAAGGGTTCTTCCAAAGTGCCGTTGCACAAAAAGACATGCAAAGACGGCACTCATCTGCCATCAGGGTATCTTCTAATTCACCAGAATGCCTTTCAGAGTGGCAGCTGGACCAGTGACATTCCAGACATTGATGGACATGTTCTTGAACGGGATCAACCGCAGCTTTGCCATGGCGTTTTTAGACTACGTGCTTGTCTGCTCTCGAACCCTAGGGGAACACATGATACATGTTCGCGGGGTCGTAGGGCGCATCAGATCGGCCGGTTTTACGATCAACCCTGACAAGGTCCAAGTATTTCGCCAGACCCTCAAGTTTCTGGAGCACACCATCTCTCTAGGAGAATGCAGACCTGACAGAGACAAATTGGCTGCTGTATTAGACTACCCTTGTCCCTCAACAATCCAGCAGGGGCAGGCATTCCTGTGACTTGTTGGTTATTACCGCAACTTTATACCACAGTTTTCTATTTCGGCTCGCCCCCTCACAAATCTTCTAAGGCGCACAGAAAGGTGGCAGCGGTTTCAGGAGCAGGAGCGGGCGTTTACAAGCCTCAAGAAGATGCTGGCCGCCGATGCCGTTGTAAACCTCTCTCACTTGAATCGGCCTTCTGTCGTTGAAACTGAAGCCAGCCAAGAGGGGATAGCAGTGCTGATTTTGCAACAAGGTCCCAATAGGCTTCAGCCGGTGTCCTTTAAAGGCAGAGTACTCACTGACGCTGAGAAGAACTACACGGTCCAGGAGTGGGAGCGTCTTGCGGTTGTCTCGGCGGTTGACAAATTCAGGCTTTATCTTGAGTTAACGAACTTCGAGATTCACTGCGACCACTCCTCAGTACTCTGGATGTTCGCTACCGAACAAGCATCTCCCCATGTCAGGCGGTGAGTTCTACGTCACCAAGGTTCAGCTGTACAATCGAGCCCCGTTACGTGCAACATCCCTGCAGATTCACTTAGCAGAGCACCTCTCGAGCTGACTGAGGCACCTGACACCAACCTTGCTGAAATAAATTTTCCCATTGCAATACCTGACACTGACAACCGCATCATCTTCAACGCAGACGCGACGACGCTCTTGCTGGATTATATCTGCCTACTGAAAGATGCAGGAAAACTGTCATCTAATAGGCACATGACCACCTTTTGGCCGCACTCAAGACCTACCGGAAAATGCACCAAATTCATGTTTACTCAAAGACTTGGTGGCGACCACTGAGCTCGCCTCCACCGGATTGCTTGTGCAGCTGAGTGGAGAGAAAAGGGTACCTTGGTTTTCGGACCACCTCCGTTTACTGGCACTTCAGATGGGTCACAATCATCCGACCAGCTGCCATGCGGGTTTCTTCAAGAAGCTTAAGCGATTCTCTCACTGCTTTGTGTCACTCGGGATGCGCGCCAATATTGCAAAGTACATCCGATTTTTCCAAGTGTGCCAACGCACGAAGGCCTACCGGCAGAATGCAGCAGGACTTCTAAGCAGCCAAGGAGACACAGGACCGATGGAGCAACTGAGTGTGGACATCGTCGGCCTGCTGCCCACTACGCCACGCCGATTTAAAAACCTTTTGGAGGTAAATGACCGATTCACAAGGTTCATCGAGCTTTTTCCTCTTCGGGCTGCTTCCAGCATAAACATTGTACACTCTTTGATAGAGATGTTCTGCCCTCATGGCATACCTGTGGCCCTTTCCAGCGATAATGGAAAACCGTTCGTCAAGTCCTTGTATAGAGGCGTCCTCAAACATTGGCGAATCATAAATCCCCATACTGTGCCATACCGGCCGGCCGGACAGATGGTCGAAAGACATATTGGGACCCTCAAGGAATGCCTGAGGGCCTATTGCACAGTCCATAAAAACTGGGACCAAAACATCCCTGAAATCGCCTTCGCAATGCACACGGCAGAAAGTGTGGCTAAAGGTACTCACCTGCATTTCTTTGTTACGGACGAGAGCTGCGTACGTTCTGGGAGCCAAAGCCTTAGACAGAAGACCCTGAACCACCAGACGCGGCACCAGCAGAAAGCCAAAAAGGCACAGGAATGCCAATATAACAAACGCCGACAGCCTACAACTCTCAAGGCGGGCGACCTTGGCCTTCGCGAGCTCTACACGCCAAGCGACGCAAGCAAGAGCATCTCATCAAAACTGGCCCCCAGGCGTACGGGACCGTTCCGTGGGCTGCTGTGCGTCGCACCAAAGAATTTTCTTCTCAGTGACCGAACTACAGGACACAGGCGGGGGTGGCCCACTTTAACCAACTTACACTCTACACGCCCCCTGAACAGAGCCACCACCCACCACTTCACGTCTGAAGGGGGGATACTTGTGAGGATGTCGCAACGTGGGAGCGTGGCCTGAACAGCGCCAAGAGATGGTGATATGGATTCAGAGGACTCAAGGAGAAGAAGACGAAGGGAAGATGGACCGTGGGAGAAGAGGAAGAAGGAGGGAACCCTGAGGTAGAGGTCACGAACTGCGAACGTTACGCGATGTCTTGGATATAAAGGAGCTTGGTCAATGTCTCAGCCTATCAGAACGATCCAACCACCACGCCCAGGCATACCCAATGTTTCTTGCCTCAGTCGCCAGATAGCGCCAAAACGTACAGCATTGCAGATTGCCTATACGACGCCCTTTGTGCAATGGTACGAACTCAGTGCGGTGTTTTAGGTCGCTCTCTCTCCCTCCCCCCGTCTTTGTTTTGTTTTTACGCGTTTTTTTATAGTGGAGCATTTAATAACAATGATAATACCTTTATTGAAGATAAACGTACAAATGAGATTCGCGTTAGCTAATAATTCAAAACTACCGGTAAATTGACTATCGATATTATCGATAGTTTTTTTTTTTGAAAACTATCGAAAGTGTCGCAGAACTATCGATAGTCCACTATCAATAGTACTATCGATACTTTTTCAATAGTCAACTATCGATAGTTTATCGCTAGTCGACTATAGATCATTTTTTTACTATCCATAGTCAAATTACTGGCGACTATCAATACTATCAATAGTACTATCGATAGTTTTGCACCACTAGTTTGTAGTAGTATTCGCACGCGGAGCGACCACAGTTGCCGCACCGCCGCTCGCCTCCCTTCCTCCTTTCTTCGCTCGAACTCCCATCTTTTTCATCACTGAAAGCTTAACCAAAGTTGGGATGGAAAGTGCTTGGGCTAGTTGGTGTCCCAAATAAAAAAAAAAAATAAATCGAGAAAACGAGAAGAGGGAGCGGCGTAAACTACTAGTGCCGGAAAACTATCGGTAGTAAACCGTCGACAGTACTATCAATAGGTTTACGATAGTCGACTATCGATAGTTTTCCGATAGCCGATTAACGATAATTTTCCAATAGTCGACTATCATAGCACTATCCATAGCTTTTCGATAGTCGACAATCGATAGTACTATCGATAGTTTTTGACAGTCCACTATCAATAATACTATCAATAGTTTTTGTACTATCGATAGTCAGATTTCTGGCGACTATCGATACTATCGATAGTACTATCGATAGTTTTGCACCACTTGCGTCAGCCTAATCTCACGGACTTGTCGGGCTGTACCCAGCAGTCAACAACATAAGCGCAGAAACAAAAAACAAAAAAATACCAGTAACAATATCAAGAGAACGTATTTCCTACAAAATTACGGAAAAGTTATTTCGCAGATACAATTTTAACGCACGCTTCGACGTCAAAGAAATTATATTATCAGGCAAAGAATTAAAGATATTAGGAACATAATAGCTTCTACGAAATCAACCAAAGCGTATATAGCATCTTGGAATTAAAGACATTGGACTATGCCTGAATGCTTTAACAGGTACATGAGGATGCAGGAATTCACTACACCAAAATTGCCTATGAATAACGCAATGAAAGAACAATGCATCAACGAAGGCAATTGCAGAAAGGAAAACAGATTAGCTTCAGGTGGGATGACTAAATTATAAGCCACGCCCTGAAGAACATTTTTTTTAAAGATAGAGATAACCTTCGCACGCCAAGTAAAAAAAATGATAAAATACATTAATTCCATATCTAAGAATACTGTGTGCAAGAGAATAAACAACTACCTTTGGAATCGGAAATGCAAAAAAAAAGCGTGAATTGTAAAATATGCATGATAAGCCACGAAGCTTATTGCAAAGAAATACAAGATGTCTATCCAAGTCATGTCACTAACGAAAATAGCACCTAACTATTTTACACTGTTAGGCAACGGAATGGGAGTACGCCGAGAGTCTCTACAACAAGACCTATGAAGAAGGAACGGTATGGGAGCAATACTTTTGTGTGGGTTATGAAAACATACAGCATACAAACATACAAACGTATTCCACCCAGCTTGCTTTGTGGCGAAAACACGACATCTACCCCACATCTTAAGGCGGCTTTTTTTTTTTTTAAACTGTGCGACATGCGATGCACGAACAGATGATTATCATATGTTTTTTGTTTTTTTTACTTTTTTTTAACATTGCCCTGCGCCTCACTTTCCGCGGCCGAGGCGATTACCAAATCTGGGTAACCGGTGTCTTTTAGTCTCCCGACCTTGGCGGAATAAAGTCCCTTGACACTTCTTTTACAAGTAACGACAACCAATACAAATGACAAAGCACAATCCACTGGAACAAAATTGCGGCATTCCGCTCAAACCTCTGCTATGCGCCGCAATACACTTCCTAAAACCTGCACTGTCGCGCAGTCGGCGTTTCAAAGATTGTCGCTACTTGTAGGAAACTGTTATCTAGGGACTTTAGGGCGGAAAGGATTCTTTCCACTCCGTGGGGGGAAGCAGAACTTTTTTACCGCCGAATGGATACCCGACTCATCATCAGTCTCGGGTAAGTTACTTTTAAAAACTAATTTGTTACGTTTCAGATAGTTTGTCAAAATGTATTTAAGTTACAGTTACAGTTACTTAGAAACAAAAGTAACTCGTTACAGTTACAGTTGCTTCGACATAGTAGCTTAGTTATTTTTAATATACTTTTGTTATTGTTTTTGAAATTTGACTATGAATAGATCTACGATTTATTTTTATTACCTTCCCCTTTCTCTTAAAATATCTATCATTCCTATTTCTCAGCTGATAGGAGAGAGATACCGATGAACAGTCGGGTCTATTGCAATATTACGGAGGGGAGCAGAAGGCTAAACCATTTGGAACTGAATAAAGTTAAAAAGACCGTTAGTATCAAGCAAGGTAACGAAAGGGGTGAATGAAAGCAACACAAGATATCTCTGAACCGTTCCGCTGTCCTTTTGTTAATTTCTTCTGTGCAACGCAAAACAGAAGACTCGACTGTGGATCACGGGCTCACGGCACCTGCGAAAGGGCAAGTTGACCAGAGCGTCGTCTAAGGCCCCGGTCAGGCAGTGTCTATCGGCGGTGGCTAATTGCTTTCGCAGCAACGACAGAGGCTCTCGTTCGGTGTTAAACAGTTCACCGTTAATGCTGTGTTATAGTCCGATGTCGAGCTTAGCGAAATCGGCTTGGTGCAACGCACGCCAAAACTGATTTGTCGCAGATATTGAGTTCCTGCCCGCCGGACAATGAAACACGCGTGTTCTGCACTACGCTGCGTTCGCTTCACTCAAGGTCGGAGTATAGCAGAGTTTTTTGGTGTTACGCGTAGCGTGTTTCTGCGAGGTGGCTCTGTCGCTTGGCTAAAGAGGCGGCGGTGTTCGATGAGAAAGGAAAGGGTGAAGACGGGGCGAGATAGCATGGCACAAAAAGGTTGAAATAAAGCAAATGTTCAATGTGATTTTCCGCGCGATGAAAAAGAAAAAAAAACAGAAGTAGGAAGACGTCTTCCCTCTGCGCCGGCGCTTTGTTCAGACGAAAATGTTTACTTCTTTCTTTATTTGTTGTGTCTAATGTGTGGCCCAACTTTCGAACATGGTTGAACCCTCTGTAATGTTCACAGAATAGGGTGTTTTTTGTGTTTTTGTTTTTGCGAAAAGTATATGTACCTTTGCAAAAACTTTTAGTTACTTTTTCTGAAGAAGTATTCAAGTTATCGTTACTGTCACTTAAAAAAATGTGTCGCGTCAGAGTTAAAAGTTATAAAAAAACTAACAAGTTACAGTAACGCGACACTACCCAAGACTGGTCAGCAGTGCCTTTTAACACGATAGCTAAAGGAGCTCGTCTCGCATGAAAGCCGGCGTCGGTGCGGGTGGCTTTGTGACGGAAAAATACCGATTGGTCGATAGAGTCATGACGTCAAAGCCACATGACCTTGCGCGAGAATTTCAAACAACCCCCAACGCTCACGTAAAAAGTGACGTCACGCATAGAATGAAAGTGAATAAAAAACATGCCATGCAATGCGAATTAATGGTCGCCGCATGTCTCAAATGGCTTTACTTTATCAGGGGTGGAACTCATGAATTTGTACTTGGGAGCAGCCACGGGAGCAGCAGAAACAGCTGTTTTGGAGCAGGCTGGGAGCAGCTAAAACTACATTCTGGAGCACGCTAGGAGCAGTTCAAATCAGCTTTCATTGCACTTCAGCTTGTGTCTTTGATAAGCACGGGAGCAATTTCAATTGTGCTTAGCAGCACAGATGAACATGAGAGGTTAGGGACCTAGGTAGATGGTATAAGAGTGTAACAGATGCGAAAACTTGAAAATTTGTGAGCCTTGATGAGAACCAAAAAGCAAGGACCATATGTTTCTGAAGATAGTGTCCTTGATAACTTCTGAGTGGCTTTCAGCTGCTCAAAATGCAAACTAGCACTGCTTATCGCGCAACCCACACGTGCTCGACATAATATTTATATGTGCGAACCACGTGACGTGTGTAAGAAACGGACGTGCAGCTGCGCGGAAGAAGAGGGCAACAAATTTCGAGTTTATAGTATAGTGCAACTCAATATCGAAGCAGCAGACTACGATTAACGGAGTTATCGTATTCGAAACGATAAGCTGGAGCAAGGCTAAAGTACGCCGAGCAGATCTACCGCTCGCGTGAGAGCTGCTGGCCGGCAAGGTTTCGGATTGGACCGCGTTTCAGTTCTATCAAATCACGATTTATCTTGCGGGAATGCGGTTCCAACTTCTAACGATGAAGTACTAAAAGTAATATTTAGTTCCTTTGTTTTAAACTGGCTGACGACCGGATCCCGGACCGCAGAGCCTCAGACAATCTGACTCTTAACGACTCAACCTCACCTCGACCGACTTGCTTAACCACTTATGGTTGAAGAATAACAATCCAATCACAGGTAGTATAGCGCTTGGAATCCGACCCCCAAGATTTTTCGCGCGCTTCCTACTCGGGATACGCAGGGAGAATAAAAAGAACACAGGATTCCCAGGTCATCGAAGCTAACCGCGCTCATTGCTGCCAATCGAGTCGATAGCAACCGAAATCAAGACAAAATACAATTTTTGGCGCACGTTTTGCGATTTGGTGCATAATGGCGCGAGGTATTGGCTTTGGCGCAGTTTCCGCAACATGGCGCAGGATGGCGCAGACAAATGCGTCTTGCGAAAAGTGGCGCAAATGGCACAGCCGTTCCACCCCTGACTTTATACAGTAATTCATTTGCGTTGAAGAACAATTTGAAGAATGCTAGGCGTGATTGGAACCAAGGACCCTTTGGTTGTCAGCCAGACACGCTGCTGACAAGGCCACTGCCAGGAATAGCGTGAGAAGCGAATGAGAAGGTAATGCAAACGGGGCCCGACAACGCTATCGCGTTAAACTCTTTAAGGCGAAGCTTAAGCGTCCCTAAAGTTGTTTTACGAGTTTTGAGTGCCCCGATCTAAAATCAAGGAGAAGTTTCGCAATTCTGGAATAATGCCACCAACAACACACGTGGCTTTCATACAAGTCAACGCATTAATTTAAGAACAGGATTGTCTTATCCTTAGGGGTCTCAAACGTGAACCGCAAGCCGAAACCTTGCTTCATAAACGCATTAAGAACGAAATCAAGAGTCCGACTAAAGTCTGTTTTGTCCACGAAAACTATATGGTTGTCTACGTATCGGAGTAATTTCTTTGCGATCTTCTTCATCAAACTCTATGGTGTCTTGTCAACCTTTGCAATAAAGATATCACTCAAACTCGTTGTATATACACAGGGACCAGAACGTTCATAAGATTGTACAGGCTCACAAAATAAAAAAAACTATTAGGGCCCAATCTGCGTGAGTCAGGTCCCTTGGCTTTGATAGACAGTGAAATCGCATTTTTAGATCGGGTAAGTACGCCTATGGAACGGAACAGCTGATAGCACCCAGTTATTTGATGCGCAGGCACCATATCATCATAATTAGAAAGTCGTGTGTGTTTTAATGTTTTTCCGCAGTTTATCAACAATCAACCTTCAGTTCTTAGTCAGCACCTGTACCGTCCACGTCTTTCTTCCGTCCGTGTAACATTTGCGCTGTTTCAAAATTAACCCACACCAACTAGCCCACTTATTCTCTTTCTTAAGCTCAATGTCTTGTACAAAGGGCTCTTTTCACTGTTCTTATGACCTTATCTCTAATCCTGACGTACTGGCTTCACTAATTGTGGTGTACGTATGCAAGGCCAGAGTGATTCGTGGTACTTCAGTGCCTCCTTGTGCCCACCCGAGCTACGGCTATCTTTGGCTGTCTGGTCCAACAACCGGACTCTCGAGAAGTGTGTACCGCGTCCTTCGCTAGGAGAGGTGCAGCAAGTTCGTTTCTTGAAGGATTGTCTATGTGTGGGTAATGTGAAACCACAAGCCTTAGCGGCCTGGAACGAATTACCGGTTTTATGACTGGAAAAGGACCTCAATGTAGCTCACCGTGTTCCTTTGGAGCCAGGTACGACCCAAACCACCCTCGACAGGAAACAACGCGTCAAAGAAGGTACAGTGGTCGTACTCAGCGGCCAACCAGTTCCACAGCAACACAGGCAGATCCTTGAACTGAGTCTGAATTTCTGTTTTGAGCCGGCGCTAAAACGGGGGGACAAGCTGGCCTTGTCAAGGTTTGTGTCCCGCCAGGTCCCGGACCAAGAAAAACCGAGGTGCATTGAGGGGTGCGTGGATCTGTTGTCGAAACCAGAGGGGATCCCTGCGAGGGGTAGATGTTTGGAACGTGTTACCGACTATCTCGCTACTACCTTAGTGAAAAATACACCAGGCCGAGAGCTGGGGTGACTTGATGTGACACCAGACTTTTTCACAGATGTGATTTGGGACATTTTCACACCAGAAATCGGGTGTTCTGGTGTGACACCATAAATCTGCTGTGCTGGTGAGACACCAACAATCTGGTGTTCTAGTGTGACACCAGCAATCTAGTGTTCTGGTGTGACATCAGGTTTTGTTGTGGTGTGATACCAGAGGACCTGCTGACTAGGTGTTGCTTTACTCACAAAAAAGGGTAGAATAATAAGTTTGACAATAACGCTGATGTCATAGTTACTTTATTCAAAAAAGCAAAAAAGCACATCAGTAAAGCGTTGGAAGCTTCACTGTTGTGGGGAGTTGGCCGTAATCAACTGGAGCTTGTCTGTAGCACGGCCTGCGTCGAAGATCCGGACGCCCGGCCGTTCCGCAATTCTTGACCTTTCAGCTTGCGGTTGACTCGTGTCTTAGTTACGCTGATTCGTTCCGCGTACCCTTCCGCGCCAGTTAGCTCCTCTTCTAAGGCATTATATTCGACAGATAGCTCGATTTCCTTGTCCAGCTCATTCAGGAATGCCTCCTTAAATAGAATAATATCAAAACTTTCTTCCAGCTTACCGATGTGGATTCGTGGCCAGCAAGATGCCAATCTCGTTTATGATCTTTGTTGTGGCGGCTCGCAGGGTAGTCCTCTTTCGCTTCAGGCAGTCGACGTCCTCCTGGCGGGTAGTCGGCATGATCTGGCCGTTAATTCCCGGGTTTCGGCACCAAAAACTGTAATAATTACTAGCTTTCTTTGTTGTTTTGCTAGTAGACCATGTCTAACTATCTTTAGCTCGTCGGAAGCCAGAAAGGCGCACCAACACACATCTTTTCGGCTTGGACTCACAGAAATCTTTATTTTCTCAAACTTCAACAAGACTACTGGCGGAAAGGGAAAGGAAAACCCCCGAAGTGACAAGCGCCCCAAGCTGCTCAAGGCCACCCGGGAAAGTGCTAGGGACGAGGGGGACACTTCTTGAGCACAAAGAAGCGCGCCGCGGGGTCTCCGGTGACCACCAAGACAGGAGGAAACGAGGCACCACGTCGGGGGAAGGGGCATCTCACAAACTAATCAAAAACACGCTCGCGGACGGGGGGAAAAGTCAACAAAAATACAACACTGGTGTCACATCAAACTGCGTGGAGTGCACACCAGGCTGCCTCGTGGGCACATTAGCCCGTGTGGTGTGACACGAGACTCTCTTGATGTGCCCACCAGGCTGGTGTGCGGGTACACCAGCATTTCTGCTGGGCACACCCGGCCGGTGTGCCCGATACACCAGCATTTCTGGTGGGCACACCAGGCTGGTGTGCTCGATACACCAGCATTGCTGGTGGGTACACCAGGTATTCTGGTGTCACACCAGGATTCTCTGATGTCACACCAGGATTGCCTGGCGTATTTTTCGTTAGGGTAGTGTGCTTCGTGCACTTTTGTCCGGATAGGAAGATTTTTTCTTCATCATGCCAGAGGATATGTTCGCAGAAAAGGCACCTTTTGCTTAACACGAGAAATTCAAGGGGGTCCCAGAAAGACCAGCAAAATTAAAGAGCGGTGGAGCTATTAGATAGACTAAACGTAAGGTGAACCTTGCAGGGGTAAAGAAGAAGAAACTCACCCTTGAGGTTTTCTTCGCGGCAAGACATATAATGCAGGAAAATTCGTTCCCGACCCTTGTGTCAGAGCGCGGCACCTGGGTACATGTGGTTTCTGGGTACCTCAAGACGCACTTGGACACGTCACTTGTCGAAGACCCTTTCAGTATCCCATGTTCCTTGGCCGTTACTGCCTATCTTACAGACCCGGGTGGCTTTACTGAGTTTAGTATCGACGTTGAAGATCTATGGTATTCAATGCCCCGTGATGAACTCAGGCTTAGCGTAAAAGAGTGCATTATAGAACTCAACGACGAAATTGTGTTTAGGTCTGAATGCGGAATTTCTGACCAAAAATTTCTCGAAGCGTTGTCATTTTATTTGAGGTCTACCTTTATCGAATGGCACAATAAGGTGTTCGTACAAAAGTGGGGGGTTTGCATACGGTCCTGGATCGCGCCTGTTTTAACTGATATCTTCCTTGAAAAGGTCGTCAGGACGCTAGAAAGTTTTATGAAGGCGTCCACAGAGACGTACATTCAGGTACGTAGACGTCTATTTAGTTTTCGGGGAAAAAATGACACTAGTCACAGTCTTGGTTTTGTGCTTAATGTGTTCTAGGAGCAAGGCTTCGGCTTGCGGGTCATATTTGACAATTCTAAGGACCAGACAATCCAGTTCTTTGGTCTCTGCATTGACGTGAGCAAATGCCACGTGTGTTGGTGGCATAATCCCAGGACCGCCAAAACTCTCCTAGATTTTAGATCGGGACACTTAAAACTCCTTTAAGAAGGCATTGCTGCGTCGTTTGTTTTTTCGTCGGTAAAAATGTCCTGCTTCCTCAGAGTGAAAAGAAGGGTTTCCGCTCAGCTCGGGAGACTAAGAGACGCCGATTGCCCAGAGTCGGGAATTGTATCGGCCGCGGAAAAGATAGCAAAAAGTATTAAAAAGGAGGCGCGGTTCGACGTTACTATGTGTGATGATATGATATGATATGATATGATATGATATGATATGATATGATATGATATGATATGATATGATATGATATATTTATTCTGGCTCAGGTGAGCCGCGGTGCCGCAGAAAGGCAGTTGCCCATACCATGAAGGCCTGCAGCACCGCGTCTAATGATGATACAGTGGTATTTCAGAGTGCTGTTTATGCTTAAATGGAGCTTGCAAGCGAGGGTGGCGGGATGATGAGGATGACAGAATGGTGACGAGAAAGACCGTTAAGCCTAGCAGTGGTCTTCGCGACGGTGGTCTTCATGGGGGCGCCATGGGCTGTTGACTTCTAGCAGGCCGGTCTCAAGCGCCTGGCAAGGGCTCCCTGCGTGCCAAGCTTGCAGACGTGCCGGCCGAATTTCCAGCGACCCAGAGACAAACTTGAACGTAATCACTTACAAGTAACAAAATTACTTGTAATTCGTTACGTTTTTCAGTAAGTCCTTAAGGGAATAATTACATATTTTACAAAGTAATTGTAAAGTAATTTTCTTACTTATTTACGCAAGGGAATGATTTTAATCCCTTGCATATTCATCTTCAATCACGGGGAAAAAAGCGGCAATATAACATAATACAACAATAAAATTGTTTCTAAAGAAAAAATATTTTTTCAAGGGTAAGCTTGACCGGAATCACATTGTAACCTGCACATACAAAACACAAGGCCTGGCGTTCTTGAGTTGCTGAAAGCATTTCTTCATGTTACCTAAACCCTCGACTGGAATCTTTTTTGTTTTCGTGGTTTGGTTGTTTGCATATCGTAAATCGACAGCTCGCTCGACCACAGCGAGGGGGGGAAACACATTGATGCAAAGAACCGGACTCTCAGTGGAAAAAATACTAAGCAACCTCCCGGGGTCAAAGTGTTTTCTGTCCCCACCCTTCAAAAAAACTAAATGTCAATGTGCACGCGAGTTGGTGTAAAAAATATGTGCGGGCCTTTTCTTTTTGTCCCTCCTCTCCTCTGCTTTCAATTACGCGAAAAAGACACAAAATGATCGTCAACTACGCGCCTTCCAACAGATTGTGACAAGTAACAATAACATCCTTGGGTATAGCGACTGCGACAGTTTGCATAATGTCACAACAGGAGAGGACGCACAACACAGAAATAGACTGAAAAGGATGTGAAACTAACTGGCATGCTGCTTCAAAAGATATTGGAACACTTATAATGTTTGGGAGATACGAATGCTTATTTGAATTTGCGCTGCTTTTCACCTAAGAATCTAAATGCTTCAGGTTGCTGACATCCCTGTCAGTAACCTGAAGCAAGTTCAGTTAGTTAAGCCCGTCTTCTGACGGGCCGAACTAACTGAACGCTTCCACAAGAGCCCGATGTGTCTCCACGCCGCCATACGCGGCTTGTCCAGTTAAACTGAGAAGGTGATTTACTCTCCTCACTTCCTGCGTCATCTCCTCGTCTCCGGCACAAGCTGTTCACGTCAATTGTTACTTGTGTTTTTTTCCTCTTTTGTGACCCGCGTAGTTTTGATTATATACTAGTTCCTTCTCTTTCTAGTACGGGCGTAGAGATAAAGGGAACGCCGCCTTTTACTACGCTGCTTAGGTTTCCCTGGAGCCAGCCATGACCGGGTTCTTCATGTTGTGTTTTTCGCTATAGCGTGCACACGTGTTGTTGCTAACGTCGCCCCCTATGCGTGGGTTTGTTTTTAGGGTCAATTTGTGCCTGTTTATTATTGGTTTCCTTCTCTCTCTTGATCTCGGACCAAAACATTCTAAAACATGTATTTCCCTACACTTAGAAAAGAGCAGACCCTGCTCAAAACGTCGAAATAGAAAACTCTGCTGCGGCTCACAATTGTTTTACGTCTATAAAATAGGGAATAGTAAAAAAATATGTTATTTTTATTCCTAATAAGCAATATTAGTAACCTCTTCTTTAAGCTAATTCGGAGCCTATTAAGCAAAATAACATTCCTGAATGGTGCGGATGTCATTTTTATCAATAGGCAGTCATTCGCATTCCCTAGCTTGCGGAACAGTTTTAAGTCATCGACGTCCATTAGGATTTTTCGAATTCATAATACAAGACGGCAAATCATTTACAAACACCAAAACAGGAGTGGTCCTCGGTTAGAATGTTGGGGCACTACAGATAAAAAAGTAAATGACGGAAACACACACTTCTAAAATCTAACCTAATTTTGGAGGCTACAGAGATCTCTCAAACAATGCGCAATACAGTGAACATAAATTTTATTATATCAATTTCGACAAGAGTATCTGGTAATACACCTGATCAAAAGCATTTGTTATGTCAAAGTACGTTTTGTCCACCTCACTAGTGTTGCATGTGGCGGGTCCGCTTTAACCAAGCAAAGTAGTTAAATTTGTTTCTACTAATCTTACCTTAAAAGGCCCGTGTTGTACAGGTGAAACTTTTTGTTTAAATAGGAACGAAAACGTTCATAAACCACAATTTTAAAAACTTTGTAGAATCCACAAAGAGGGGACGGGACATAGAGCGAACGTTATTCACATCGTGTGGATTCCCAAACTTAAGGATATGTATCACGACTGCCATCTTCCAAAGGAAAGGATAAACCCTATATTGTAAGGAGAAACTAAAAATACATGTCACGACCGGGTCGAACGATTCAGCATAGCTTTTCGCCATACAACTAGGAATGCCATCACAGCCAGTTGAGAGTTTCGGTTGAAGTTTCCGAACAGAACACACCACCTCATACTCCAGCTGTCACAACTTGCAATGACAAATAGCCAACCCTTCAGATGCGACAAGAGATAGTATGAGGTTTTTGAAAAACATTAGTTCAAGTGCTCTGTGAAAACTTGGCACATCTCCTCCGGTTTGAAACAGACCCCATCATCAAATTTTAACACGGCAGCGCTGGCATTATTTTTGGTTTGTGACAGGACAGAGGGCCAAAATCACCTATTTTTTCTAAAGTTATATTTCATATGGCCGTGAGAGCTTGCTTTATCTCGAGTATAAAGCGTATTGACTAAGTATAAAGCAAATTGAACTCGTTGAAACCAATGCTCGCTTTTCAATTTTCGTGCAGTCCGTGATATTCATGCTTTTTAAGCATATAAGGCTTTAAATCAGATGAAAACCAACTAGAAAATTTGAACTTCCTTGAACATTGTTTGGGTATAAATTCTTTCATAGCCCACTGGACAGTTGATGTTAAAATTCAAAGCAAGAATCAACGTCCCCAAGGAAAAATAGGTGAGACCAAACATAACTATGTAGACGATTGTACAGGCCCAAATAGTCGCCTCGCACATAGGCAAAATTTGGTATAGCCTGCTGACATAATGGTTGAAAAAACAAAAGTAAATATAAAGTAAACGGTGAGTGAAATTTACCGGCCAAAACAAAGGGCCTCGCACGCCTTATTCACATCGAAGATGGCCACGTTCCATGCACGAAGGGCGTCTTATACCAGACACCCTTATCATGCGGGTAGATGTACATCGGCCAAACAGGGAGATGCCTGAACATACGCCTGCAAGAGCAACTAATCGTTAACAGGAATCGAATGCTCACATTTAAGATTGCACTGCCGTGGCCGACCATCTGCACCTTTACTAGAAATTGCCGTCGTGTTGTTTCAACAAAGGAACCAAAAAGCTCGCGAAATTGTAGAGGCTCACAGAAAAAAGGAGGGCACTTAACCTGCGTGTGCCAGGATTCCTTGGTTTTGATAGACGATGAGGTCGAATTTTTGGGTTGGGGGAGATTTCCTATGGAATTTAATAACTGATAGCACAGAATTCTGTGATGCGCAGACGCCATTCTATCATAATTAAAGTGCCCTGTGTTTTTTAATATTTTTTTTGCGGTTTATCAATAATAAAACCTCAACAGTTAGTCAGTGCTTGTACCGTCCACTTCTTTCCTTCTTCCGTGTAATACGTGCGCTGTTTCTAGACGAATGGAGGACGATGTTTTTTTGTTTGTTTTTTAATTGCCACAGAATATTGCACTGTATTGATTTTTTCGATGTTTCGATAACGTCAAGGCGCGATGCAAAAAAAAACATTTACTTTTTCTTAAAAATTAAAAAAAATCATGAAATACTCTGTGCAAAACGTTTAAGCCTAAAAACAAGTTTGTTCAAAATGTGTTAAAATGGCCGATAAATGACTAAATAGGAAAGAGTTGTGCAAACGGCTATAATAGTTATTTGTTTTTACTTGAGATATTATTTTAAACTAATTTTAATTGCTTGAAGGAGACCAGTTGGCGTGCTTTATACATAAAAATATTTGCGTTGTAGAAAAGTTTATTTTTTATCATTGTGGCCTTTAGAGTTGCGTCTACGGACAATTGCGAAATCGTAGCTCAACCTAATCTCAGGCGTAATTTTTTTCACGAAAAATATCAAGTTTTTTTTTTTTGCGAAAGTAAGAACCCTTTCGTTTTATGGACAATTTTTGCTGCCACATATAAAACTTTATTTGAAAACAAACAAATAGGCCTGACACCCCTATGACCGTCCTTATTTGTATACGCCCTATATCATTTTAGTTTCACATCATGGAATACTTCCCTGGATTAGCTTCGGTTATCCCAGTAAAGGAATCATAGCCTGCAATTTACAACCAAAAATATAACATATCTAAAAACACCGGATGTAATATGTAGAGTGACATAACACTGCATGCACCACTAGGGCATCATTCTTAACCGTGATGCATCTGCAGTGTGCATAATACAGACTCATTGCCAGTCATTAGAGCCGAACGTCGTGTTTAACTAAAACAAATTAAAAAAAAAAAGGTGAGTTGCGACGTCATCTATATTGTTGCTTCAGAGATAAAGCTAGTTTCAATGCTAGCCAGTCAATTACTTTAGACATTATACGTGGTTTCTTTTAAATTAATTGATAAATATTGTGCCCCTTGCCCGTTATTTTTAGAACACCCACTGAAAATATGTATCTTCGTCTATAGGCAAGCAGATACCCGTCAAGTGGTGTTATAGAGACAACAGTGGCGAAGATTGATGAGGTGCTAAAATCGGTAAGATGAACACTAAAAATACATCGCAGCCTGTTCGACTTATATATGGGAATTTATTCATATGAACGTAAACATCTGACAGCGGTTTGTCTAGTTGGGGGGGGGGGGGCGGAAGAATAATTAAAATGTCGTTCAAACAATACGCTGCAACACTGCTACTTCAGGAACCTCTGCTTCGAGTTCAAGAATACCCGCGTCATAAGTGTTGAAACTAACCACCGTCGATGACGTTTTCTAGAATCATGGACCATTCAAACTACGCCAGATAACATCAATAGGTCCCTTGCCGCTTTATCGTTTGGCCATATCAACGTACCTCCCGTCATCATCAAGACAAAAAAGTGCACCTCCATAACAGAATACAAAAGTATTTAAATCACGGCCTTTTAACAGCTATCACCAAAGTGACTTCTAGAAATAGGCCAAATAGGCCTCAAAAGGTTGGCTATCTAATTTTGAAATGGTTGGAAGTGCCTTTTGAATTTTTTTGTTCGTCAAGTATGTCTGCGTACCCCTAAGTTAATACTGTTTTATTTGTAGTTCTTCATTGTAGTTTAGGGGCTTTGAATTGCGGTGGAGGACCTACGTTGATAATATTTGATTTGAATGAATTATTTTAAGAAAATTATTGTTTTGTGCCCCTTTGACCAGTCTTGCAACTTGAGGCATCCTGATACTCTGAGTTTGTGCATTTTCTGTTAAACAAAACGGTCTTCTTTCAGGACCTCAAACTAAAAGATACTATCAAGCACCAGTTTAACAATAAGAAAGCAACCCTTCGTGGAGAAGAGGGCGTTATTATTTGGACGCCCGGATATTACAGAGAAATTTTTCAGACCATTACAGAAAATGGAGCGTAAGAAAATCTTTACACATAATTTTATAGGCTTGAGTTTAAAAAATAAACACTAAATGGCCAACGGAAGTGAAAGAAGTTTAACGAAAAAGATTGACGGAAGCGAAATTTGCGCAACGGAATATTCTCACTAAATTTAGTTGGAAAATTGCATTGATATATAATCGATATGCACATATAAAGAGTTCCGATAACGTCTAGGTGTAAAACTCCGCCGTCAAGATTAATGGACGGCGGTCACGCAATGTCATCAGGATGACAATGGTTAGTAGCGCCATCAGCATGACTGTGGTTAGTGACGTCATCAGCATGGCTACGGTTAGTGGCGTCATCAGCATGACTATGGGTAGTGACGTCATCAGCATGACTTCACTTACGCCATACTGTGACACCCTGACGTCAGCAACGCCGACCATGTGACCATTTCAAGTGATATGACGGAATGTCAAGGGGTGCCCAAACATGCTAACTCAGAACGCGTGAAGCGACATTTCACCGCCATGTGAAATGAAAGTTGAAGTCCGGCCGTCCATCTTCTGTTTGGACATCCACCAGGTAAACATCACGGTTTTCCTTTTCACCTTGTGGCGTCGGGGCCTGTCCATCAGTTCTGCCGAGCCGTCCTCGTATCCTTCCCTTTTCCGTTATCGGGACTAGACTTAAAAAGCAACAGAGGTCTTGAGCAATTTAGTGACAGCGAACAGAGCGTGTGAGTGGCTCTCCGCACCCACGTGATGAGCATGCTCTAGGCCTTCGTCAAGGGCAGAAGCGAACGTCGGTGTAAAAAAAACGTTCCCCCCGGCAGAAAAAGAAAAACAGTCGGAAGCGGGCCGTTGCACTTCAAAGGGCGCCGAAATGTCACTTCACGCCTTCTTGAGGTGTTTTATTTGGACAGCCCTTCAGACGTTTTGAAGTGCTAAAACTTCAGAAAGTTAATCGTAGGGATAAATCCTAAAAGAACAGCCCTACAATATTCCTATTGGCGACTGCGAGCAATAGTACGAAATCTGCAGGGACCAGGGTCCAGCGTACACTAACGTGTAGACTTCGTATGTATTTAATACAGACGTGAATCTTTGTTATACTGTCATTTCAGTTCTATTCCTGATGTAGCTAACATTCACAAAATTATCGAAATATTAACACACACTGTGTTTTACCCGCCGAATTTCATGCAAAAGCAGTTCTGTTCAAGTCAGACGTTATACCGTTAAATCGATTATTACACGTCATGTATGAAGCATATAGGCCCAATGCGTCGCTTGACGACATGACATTATGTGACACCATGTTGTCACGCGACACTACGTCACGCGACACACTGACATCTATCGATGTCAGTGACGTCATGGCGTCACGTGAGATTCTGACATCATGTGACACCATGGCGTCAAGTAAAACTTTGCAACACGCGACGCCATGGTGTCACATGACGTCACAAAGTTATGTGACGTCATATTGCTACGTCACGTAATCATGTCGTGATGACAGGATGTCACCTGGCGTTCTACAAAATTTGACCTCATATGTGCTCTGCGAGCCGCATTGGCGAATCACACGCGGGCTTCTGGCTTGCCGTAAAATCATTCTGTGCTTGCAGTTTTTGTCAGAATGATGAACCTTGTGCAAATTTGTTTCGTGTGAACTACAATTACGGTAAAAACATAACGACCAGGGCGAGTGGAGAAATAAGGAAAATAATAGTTTCATTTAAACCCGGACTAAAGTTGCAATCTTTTTACGATGTTAGTTCAAATCATTCGTTCACTGTGAATGCAACAAAATTGCCTGCTCTAAAATATTTCGCCCGAACATGTATCCGCCATAAACAGGCTTAATGCGGAACCATCGTCTGGATCGTGGAAATCCGTAGCGTAACAAAGGCGCTGTGTTACCAGCCAGAAGCGGAGTGTAAAAGATAATTATATGTTAATTTATATATCGTCATCGCCGGTAGATAACTTCAAGTTACCGAAGTACATTTTTTCAAACTAAGTTAAATGATACTCACAATGCAGGGTAACCCTTTATAACCTCCTCGGTTGGAAGAGGGCCTGTCTTCTGATGAAGTACTCAAGAAAAGATCTATTTGATATGTATACTGGTCTCATGAAAACGGTAGACCCTTTATATGACTACAAACCAATCGAAAACGTCTGCATAAGCGACCTTATGACGAACATGAAATACGCTTTTGGTAGCATATATGTTGAGAGATATTTCAGATCTGAGGAAATTAAAAAAGAGGTGAGTATTTTTGGCATTCTGGTTTTGTGGCTATTGGTTGCCTCCACAACCTCTGCATAACCTATTTATCAGAAAGTAACCGGTGCCCCAAATCGGATGTTGAAATGTATTAGCCAAGCTGTAACCCGGTCTGGGTAACTGTGCCCTCGGTTTTCTGGATACGAGGCGAGCCTTTCTTGTAATATCTGTGACGTAACTTAGTGCACTACTCAATATATAGATATATATATAGCATTAGTACCTAAATTTCGAGCGACACTATTGAAAAAATTATATGATTTCCCCGATAGACACGCCGGCACCTTAGACAAATATAAAAGTAAATAGTAAGGTCATATAAATTATCATATGATAATGCGCTCTTCAATGCTTATTGGACAGAGTAATAAATTTTTAGGGAGGGAGTTATTTATTTATATTTGAGTTTTATTGTCATTATTTATTATTTTACATGCAATTGGCGCAATAACTACGAATGTGTCAGCGTAGATTGACGAGAGTATGACTTGCTAACGTAAAGCGATTAGAGCAGTAATAGCTTCACTCAACAATAATTCCACTTAGTACGAAAGGGCGCGAGCACTCGACACCATTGCACACTTTTTGGAAGGCTCGCTGCCTCATGGTGGTGGTTCGGAAGTTAGCACGACTGAGAGCGGCCTGCAAAAGACACCGTCGCATGCATGCTGCACGAGTTTGAGTTTGGTCGGTGTCCGTTGAGTCACTTTTTCATTCACGCGAGAAGAGGGCTTCACTTGTTTTTCAGAAGTGGGTAAACAGCAATAACGAATAATTTCAGCTACTTTCCTTATAGTACAGTACTTTGAGCCAAATTTGTTTTTGTTTTTTCTGGGGGTTTAGGGCCTTAAAAATTCCAAGTTGATGTAGAGCCATAACCGAACTTCTCCAATCAGAGTCAGGGCATCTTGGCACCAATCCGCCAAACAACCCTATCAAAGAGGACCATCAGAAACTTTCTTGGGGTCCACCAGGCTGATGGTCTGTCGTATTTTGAGACATGGGTGGTCTGATGGTTTAATGACCTGATGAATTGATGGCTTGATGGGGTGATAAATGGTTTGATGGTCTGTCGCATTTTGGGACATTTTTCGGCTTAATGGTTTGATGGTCTGTTGGTTCGATGGTCAGTATAAATTTCTAATCACGCATATGTATGTGCAGAACACAAAAATTGCATTACAGAGAAATATAAACCATACATCGTGCCCATATTTATTTTTAAAAAGGAGCATCCGAAGCGGTAGTATACCTTTAAAAATCACCATGGACACCTGAAAGCAAAGTTTGCATTTTTGACATAGCATGTTATTCTTATTTAGACATTATTGAAGGATGAATTATTGAGCAGCAAAAACAAAATTGAAGAGAAAACTTTTAACTTTAATAATGCAGGTTATGCGAATCTGTTATCTCACATTTTCCATAAATTTTCCTCCTTTACCGATTATGCCTCGAGCGAAACTATCAGCATAGAGGATCTTTGGAATTTCTTTAAGGAAATCATTTACCACTGCATTAAAGAAAACATACCTACAAGCCACAAGTTAACAACAAAGCACACTTCTTGGATCAACCGGGAAAAAGAAGGCGAAAAGCTTTGAAAAGCAAAGGAAGCCCAGAGGTTAAACTTATTTTTGCAAAATTAGTCAAATTGTTAAACGAAAGACGAAAAATGCTCAATATCTTTTTTTTTAAATGTGACCCTTGATGAATTCTTAAAAAGTTCGCCCAAAAAATTCTGGAACCATGTGAATCCCCCAAAAAACACAAATAATCATAGTTTATCTTTGGATCAGTTACGAAATAAGGCCAACGATTTAACAATTACTTTCAGTTTGTTATTTTTAACAAAACGATTATGATAATATTCCCCGTAACCTCAATGCTAGCCTTATCGCCGTGGAACCTTTACTAGTAACTGAATCATGAATTTTTAACCTTTTGCTCAAAATTTTTACTAAAAAGGAAGTGATCCCGACAATGTTCCGAATGAGTTTTTTTTTTTAATTCATCCTGAATGGGTGAGTATATATTTATATATGATTTGAATAAATCCCTTATCAATTGCAAGTTCCCTATCGAAATTTAAAAAATTCAAAGTTATTCCCATTCATAAATCGGGCGGCATCAATAATCCTTCCAATTTAAGGCCCATCTCTCTCACGTGTACCTGGCGGAAACTACTTGAACACATTATACTAAAACATATTACAAAATGTCTTAGGGATCGGCACATATTATATCCTCAGCAACATGGTTTCTGGGGCGGCATCTCTACGGTAATCTAACTATACTTCGCTTCAGCTTAAGTCCAGACTCAGCCGACGCTACAAGCGCGAGTTCCGGGCTTTCAACGTCCTTGCCAAGCACGCGCGCTCTCGTGCAGCATGAAAGCACTGTTCAGGGCCACATGCTCGCGCTTGTAGCATCGGCTGCGTCTGGACTTAAGCTGAAACGAAGTATAGTTGAAACAGTCCATGACCCGTCTTTCAGTATCAACAATCGCATGCAAGTGGACCTACTACTACTCGATCTCTCAATGGCTTCTGACCGCGTCTCGCACAGTAAATTAATTATCAAACCATAACAAGCCACTGGCGAGGGACCTATAGTTAATTGGATGAAAGTTTACCTATCTTACCCTCTCCAGTTTATGCAATGTAAGCGGAAGACATACGAGAATCTCAGAGTAATTTCTGGATTCCCGCAAGGCTTTGTTCTTGCCCGTCCCTCTTCCTCCTTTTTTCACAAACGACATAACTAATAATATTAATCCTAAGAATAGACTTATCGAAGATGGCTGGTCATCTATTGAAAAATTAATTTAAATGAGGATCATTTAGCCCTAAATACTACAATCCAATTAATAAATGACTGGTACACTGACTGGCAGACGATTCTTAGCGCCCAAAAATAATTTTACATGTTTATAACATAAAAAAGAAACAAATTTGAATTTTTTTACGGCTCTGATGTGGTACTATTTTCACGGGCAAGTCAATGTAAATGTTTAGGCTTAATGATAACCTCAGATTTAAGGTGGGATACTCATGTTAACTATGAAACTTCAGAAGTTTTTTTTTTTTTAATTATGTTTTTAAAGAGAACACTCAAACTAGCAACCACAGCCACAAAACATTTAGCTTATACAAGTGTAGTTAGGCCTACACTCGAATACGGTAGGATGGCCTGGTTCCCTCAAACTAAAACACTCAGAACTAAACTTGACGTATATTCATAAGGTTTATCTACAGTAGATACAGGCTCACAGAATCTCCTATAGAACTTCTAAAGAAAACTGTTCTCTTAACCCTAGCTGACAGAGCTAAACAACTTAGGCTTACGTTCCTCTACCTACTACTTCAAGATTATTTTAAACTTGAGAGGTCTAGGTGTGTATAATTTTCTGATACTCGGCTCACTAGATATAAACCCAGCAAAACATTGTCCGAACACTCCTTCAAAAGTAACTGTTTCCGGAACTTTTTCTTTCCATTAGCCACCCGAGAATGGAACCAACTCGATCATATTATTACTAACAGCACCACCATCATCAACTAGGTACAATCAGACATTTGGATTAATTATTTAGGGTGTCTTGTGTTATGTACCAGACTGCGTTTATTTAGAGCATAGTCTAGAACATAGAATGAGATGCTGCTTCTGGTCAGTCGTCAATGGAATGTTCGAGAGCCCGCGCCATATCACTTCCTCCTCGGCCGGTAGCCACGAGAGCACAGGAGCCAGGGAGCGCTGGCTGTTAGTCAACATACATAACACGCCCCCTTTTTTAACAAATTAACTTAATACACAAAATAAAAATTCCAAAGCATTTGAGATCCTCATTGTATGAATCTTGGCGGTTTCCCCTCTTTGCTACCTGCTCGTGCACAGTAGTGCTAGTACGAGTCTGCTGCCTGTGGAGGAGGTGGTGGTGACTGTGGACTGGCTGCAAGTGGAGAAGGAGCTGCGGCATAGTAATACTCGGCTGTAACAGTCGCTGTTGGCGGCTGACTGTAAGCGGGTCGGATGTGATACCTGTTGCGCCTATACATGATGCCTTCCGGCGTCATCACAACGAATGAGCGGTGCTGGGGTCCCTCAGAATTAATTTAACCTGGCGTCTACTTGTCACAGTTCTGAAAGCACACTTTTTGGCCTTTCTGAACTGCGACCAGGGGCTTGGTTCTCTTATCCCCGTGCCGATGCTGCCGTTCCTGACGAAACTGTAGACAAGAATGGGCCTCGGTGCCGTTGTAGTGGGGTTGCAGTTGACTTGGATTCATTGAGACCAATGTGCAGAAGTCGCTGCCCACGGCGACTTCAGCCCATCCATGGGAGTGCTTCTAATATCTATAAGCACAACAAAGAGGTCTTTCCCAACTTCTACAGCTTTCTAAATTGCGTGCTTTCTGATCTGAATGAACCTTTCAGCAAGTCTGGCATTGTAGGGTAAGCTGGGATTGTAGGTGATGTCCCAGCTGGTGAGGAACTCTTTGAATTTCGCTGCATTAAATGGCGGTCCATTGTCACAGACAAGTTTATCAGGTACTCCAAATCTTGCGCACACAGCTTTGATAGCGGCGATGACAGCTTCAGTGCAGGCGGACGCCAAGGGGTGGTAGTTCCACGTACTTGCTAAAGTAATCCACGATGAGTAAGTAGATCTGTTAAAGTAGTAAAGATCAGCTGCGACCTTTTGCCATGGGCGGGTCAGGCAAGTCACGATCAGCAAGTGGTTCATGTTGGTTTTGTCGCTGGTAGCGCTGGCAATGCTCGCACGGCTGGACCATCTGCTCAATATCTTTGTTCATTGAGGGCCGGTAAAGAGCCTCTCGTGCCTTGTTCTTACATGACACAATGTCACGGTGTGCTTCATGTGGTTTCTCTAGGGCGTCCTGCTGACATGAGGTAGGTAGAACCAGTCGCTGCCCACGGCATATTAGACCTTCACGTATATTGAGTTCATATTTGCAATGGAAAAAGGGCTTTGCTGTCACATGAACTGAGCGCCGTTCCGGCCAACCTTCTCGTATGTACCTGGAGACTTGCTGCAGCATCTTATCTGCAGCTGTTGCCTGACAAATCTGTTCCAGTTTTGTCATCGATGCGTTGACTAGTGTACAGATCACCAGACTCTCTCCGGGTTCAGAGTCTCGGCATGAGCTAGTGTTGGCAGCTGCCCAAGAAAGCGCGTCAGCGACAGTGAGCTCTTTTCCTGGGATGTATGTCAGACGGACATCGTATCGCCGAAGCCGGAGAAGACGCTGTAGCCGTGGTGTGATCTTCTCGAAGTCTTTTTGTGGTAGACCAATTAAAGGCTTATGGTCAGTCTGAACGGTTACGATTCTACCGTAAGTGTAATAATGGAAGTGCTCACAGGCAAGAACTATGGCGAGTAGCTCTTTTTCAATTTGTGCGTACTTCTGTTGAGTAGAGGTCAGAGCGGCTGAGACATAGCCAACTGGATGGCCTTCTTGCAGGAGAACACCACCAACTCCGTATGAGCAAGCATCTGCCGAAACTACAATGTCCCTGGTCTTGTCAAAGAAGCGTTGGACAGGTGTCTCGGTGATCATACGCTTGATTTTGATGAACTCTAACGTCAGGTTCTCATCCCAGCGCCATGGGACGTCGGTCTTTAGTAGCTGTCTCAGGCGTGCCATTTCCCTTGAGGCATTTGCATGAATTCGGTAACTGACCATACAGAGGAATCTGAGCAGCTCTGCCTTATTTTCGGGCACTGGCATAGCAATGATGACCTCTATTTTCGCAGCGTCGGCTTGAATTCTGTCTGCCGTTAGCTGATGTCCCTGGGAGGAGATGGTGGCCACTGCTACTTGCATTTTTTTGCATTGGGTTTGAGGTTGTACTTGCGTGCAGTCAGCAGAACTAGATGTAGCTAGTTAATGTGTTCGTTCATTGTCTTTGATGCGATGAGATTGTTGTCAAAGTAGGGGTAAACGCCATTGGTGCTGGCGAAGATGTCATTCATGGCACGTTGTAGGAGTTCGGGTGCATTTTTGAGTCCGAATGAGAGCCGCAAGAAGCGATACCGGCATCAAGGAGTTGCAAAAGCGCAAATGTACGAACTCTCCTCAGACAGTGTCAGCTGCCAAAAAGCTGATTTCGCATCAAGGAGAGTGAACACAATTTTTGTAGGCGGACTAATGAGGATTGAACACTCTGCTTTTGAGCCACGCCGCTGTCAGCTTTCCACACTGGATGTAATTCTCGCATACGCTACGGCGTGAGATTTTCGGAGCCCTCTCTCAACCACTTCTGGAACGCCCCAAAAATGGTCAGGTTCACCCTTCACCGAAGGATGTTATGAAATGCACCATATGCTTTTTTGCCGTTATGGTGATCTTTAGCCGGGTACCTCAAACCGTTCTGATGGTATGTCACCGACCACCAGAAACGTTTTGTCGGTCTGTGAGCTACCGAATAGAGCTTTAATGGTCCATCAGCCATCATCAAAAATTGTGTGAGGGTCCACCCGACACCGTCAAGTAAGCCTGTCTAACCATCAAAAAAGTATGATGTGCCATGAAGAAGGTCTGTTGAGTCAGTAAGAAGTTCTGTCGGGTCATCAAGAAGGTGTGATGGGTCGCCAAGAAGGTGTGATGGGCAATCAAGAAGGTCTCATGGACCGTCAAGGAAGCTTCATAGAACATCGAAAATTTCTGATGGTCATCTGAATCGGGAAGCGGCTTCAATTTTGGTTTTCCAGTTTATACGCTTCAAATTAGGGCCTAAGTTTCCAAGCAAGTGGGAAATTCAGTCTACACTGCTGCTTGTTATGGTCATAAGTGTCATATTTGACTCAAGTCTTGCACTTTCGGAATTATCGGGCGAGCCATAGAAATGCCATGAAAATGCCAAAAATGCAACCTGGCATTCACTAACACCTTGGAGTAAAACCTACTAGGAGCAATTTAGGACCCTAGGATTGCCAATCTTGTGCCAAGTTAAGCGTTTCTTTGGCGTGCTACTTGGTTTTATACTATTGCCCCCTTACAAAGTAAGAAGGGCAGCGAGGAGTTTCAGTTGTCTTTGTTTCAGCACGAGCTTCCTACCTTCGACAGCATCCCGTGCTCCTTGAGTGCTTGCACGCAGCCAACACGCGACTTGGGAGATTGCATTGGCGATATTACAAATAATCATAAATATACCTTAAACAAAGATGAAACAGTTAAATAATTTCGTCAGCATTTATGCCAAGGTACGAGTATTTGAGTACGAATACTTTGCAGAATATGGCACATATTGAAATATGACCGGCCATATGTTACTGCCACAAGGTTTTTGCGATGAGCATGTTGCAATAAAAAATTATTAGAAGTAAACGTTTCGACACCATTTGTTAGTAGGTACGAGTAAAACGTCATTTGCGGAGGGCGTCTCTAAAGTTTTAGTGCTGTAGAACTCCATACCTCATTTCTTCGTACCATGGAATCTGTGAAAATGCTCGCACATTGTTTTTCTAGCTATAGTAAGGTCGTATTACCACCTTCCCCCCCCCCCTTTGCGCGTCCTTCGTTAAAAACTTTATTTTACAAATACTACAACATTAAAGCTTACATTATTTAGGTATACAATAAGTATCCTTTAAATATACAATCGGGCCTTTCGCTTTGAAACATTGAGATCCTTAGATGTACCATAACTTATAAATACTGGAATATTTTTAGCTATTCTAACATTAACACAATTTATAAAGCGCGGCAAAGGAAAAAAATGATTATATTTGTCTGTTGTTAGCCTTTCATTTTCCTGTTTCATATAACGAATCGGGTGTACCAGAAGAAAAGAAAGAGATAATATAATACCCTCCCGTAGCACATTGAGGTAACTGCCCAGAAGACTAGAAAAAAATATCGGATGCTAAAGCCTTTTTAAATTAAAGTGCATGCTTTTCATAGTATTTTCGTTGACTTTTTTGAATAATCATTACTCTATGCCCCGTATCTATGGTCCATCGAACCATAGACTCACAAACTGGGCAAAAGTTTATGATTGACTTTGAGACATTCTGGCTAAATTGTATTCCTATAAACTGTATATTGGGCTTGTAGGTAAAAGAAATTAGCGACAAAGTAAAAGAGTCTATTGTAAAAATGATTAAAAAGAAGGTCTGGATCGACGCAGTAACACAAACGGAAGCTCTACATAAGGTGGGTAAAATGTGTTTTTTTATTAACAAAACTGTAAAATGCAAGCGTCTATTTTTATTACACCCTTTTACAGGTACGCTTTATGCGTAGCATGATTGGCTACCCTGATTGGGTTAGAGATAAAGTTAAGGTTCAGCATCTATTTAAACATGTAAGTTGCTTATTGAAGCTATGACCCCTGAACGTTTTCACCATAGCGCACAATCAGTCAAAGTTACAAAATCAAGTTCTGTGCGTTCGTAATGCTGTTCATGCTGCAAAACAAAGTAAAGAATGTTAGTAAAGTTTCTGTGCAAGCTCATTCATGTTGCCATTTCACAGGCAGTTTCGATATTTCTACCCCTGTAGGTTAGCAGCTTCAATTTGAAAATGAGTTACATTCAAATATTTCTGCTTCTCTTCTCAAACAATTTACGTGTGAACTACGAGAAAATACACCTTCAGGTGCAATCAGACGAAGAGTGAGTATACAAAGTCTTAGAGTGAAACCTATTCATAAAATGTTTCGATTTGTTTCAATTGTGCTGAACTTGACGTAAATAACCTTTTGACTAAATTTAGTGGGCCAACATTGTATACAATTGGAAAGTAATTGTCAGCTTTAGTCACCAAATCACACGTTTGATTTATTTTATCCACTTGCTATAAGTGATCTTTAAATGACTACAAAATAAAGAACACGGGCTCTTGTGAAATTACTTATATACCTGTTTTAGCTACGATTATTGGCCCATGTTTAACAAATCTTTTTTTTTATTATTTGCCCATTTAAATGCATGAGGGGTTCACACATTTCGCACATAGAAGCTTTGCCGAGCGTTGCGTCCTGCTTAAATAATTTCTTAAATATGTGATACATTGATTTTTTTAAACAAAAAAAAAATGGGACCAGAAGTTGTCGATTTGAATGTTGAAATTAGATGTATTTTCATTTTTTGTAACCGTCAGACTTTGTATTGGGGGACTCACAAAAATATCTTCATTTGGAATTGGAATTAAATCAGTACCGCTGAGTTTTCGATCGATACATATGATTGACAAATCGCATAACAAAGGTGATCACAATTCGATAAACCTTTATGTATAATCATATGTTCCTGAAGTAGAGAATATTCATAATGACTATTGCAGATGGGATAAAGATTTTGCTGCCGTTAATGGACAGTACAAGCCCCAGACAAACTCTTTTGGTAAGTCAAGCGAATGAAACCAAATTATAAATGGCTAATTTTTGGTACGTTGGTTTTTAACGTGATTTGAAAACATGTTCCACACAAGAAAATACATATCAATGTAAGCACAAAATTGACAATAAACAACAGTTGGGCACTTCTTAACATTAAATATATTCGCAAAGCAACCCAAAATATACCCACTAGATACATAATTGTTAGTGGAAAATCGAGCTAGTATTTCGTATATTTAATTCAAATATAATATTACAGGGTGTCACAAAAGAAAATTTACACGGTCTTTTTTACCGCAAAAATAAACTAGGCATCGCCGAACGCTCATTCTCCGCCCAAAGGTAGAGCTAGAGGTCACAACCAGATGCCAAAGTTTTAGCCCGATCCGATAACTTAATCAAAAGTTATAAGTGATTTTCTGAAAATTTCAATGGGAAAATGGAGCCCATTTTTGCCCGTTTTCGGTTTCTGGTGCCATAAAACCCCATGTGTTCGAGAACTCCGTCGGCCGCCATTTTCCCATTGAAATTTTCTGAAAATCAGTTATAACTTTTGATTAAGTTATCGGATCGGGCTGAAACTTTGGCATTTGGTTGTGACCTCTAGCGCTATCTTTGGGTGGAGAATGAGCGTTCGACGGTGCATAGTTTATTTTTGCGGTAAAAAAGACCATGCAAATTTTCTTTTGTGACACCCTGTACACATTTTAGAGATGGTGTATGCTGGTGTTGAAATTATAACGAGGAAGTTTTTTTCTTTCTCATCGACATTATTTCGAACTTTCTAGCTCTATATGCCGGATTAATTCAGGAGCCACTCTACGAACAAGGTGCTCCCGTGTAAGTACAAATAAACCGATATTTATGGTTCCCGTTGTTGCTGGTCATTTTTTAATGTGACTTCACATGTGTCATCTTACAATGAATTAGAAACCACTGACCGAACGCGAATGTTAAAACGTTTTCTTGGCAATAAGTAGTCATAACCTTCTTAGTAGAATGTCAAATTTTAACGTCAGCCTTTAACTACAAGCTGAATTGAGACATAATTTATTGGCGCTTGCAAATGTTAACAATCTTTTTGTCCTCTCTAGAGCTGTGAACTTAGGTTCCGTCGGATGGTTCTCAGGACACGAACTAACACACGCATTTGACACTATTGGTATGTGCCGTATTTGAAGAGGTTCATAGTTTGCATCCAAAAGTTTCTAATATCTCAAAACAAGCCTTGCCTTCTTTTTATTTCATATTTTATCCTAAACTTCTAATCGGAACAGCACTAATGTTTGTAATTTAACGCGTCACTTTCCCTTTTGTCTCGTGTGTTCATGTAAAACAATTTATGATTTGGATATACAGGGTGTTTTATCTTTAGTTAACAAAATCCTAGTCTGCATCGCACAAGAAAAAGAAATGTTTATGAAGTATTGGTGTCTCTTCCAAACAGTTCATTTAGCAAAAGTAATAGTGTCAGAGTTAAATGACAGACGAGGAAAAAAAGAAGAGAGAGATAGGGGTACGGGTGTGCGCGAGACGTTTTTGCTGGACTAGACAGTTCGACCTTGGCCCCAACCGGAAGAGAGTATACCGGCGGATGGCCTTGCCCCATCGCCCGGCAAGTTCCTCTCTTGTCCCCTAAGACAATCCCGGAGAAATTCATCTGAAACAAACTGGCCGAATGCCAACGTTCAAAGGAAGTCCGCCGACGAACCACCTCCATCTCGACGTGAGTCAGGGACTGTCTACCTGAAAATGTAATTACAAATTTAAATCCGTTTTTGTTTACCTTCCGTTTAGGCTTTTTTTTTTCTTTTTTTTCTGTAAATATGTATGTTTTATCTGTTTTGCACTTGTGCCTCCTTTCTCCTGATTTCACGCACGTTCCTGGTTGAACGTGGCAATTGACGAATCTCCCAGGTTCCATTTTTTAGCACCAATAACATCTGATCATGTCGGCCAAGGCGCGCACGGATCCGTGGAGTTCTGTTCACACATCGCAGCCGGTATGTCGCCTGCGCCTGTGGGCTGGTATACCTAAAGCCCCTATATCCCGGGAAAAGTGGCGCCATTCTTTGAACTAGCCACCGTGCGCACTATTGGCCTGTTGCCACGTGACATCCTGTTTTCTGTTTCGAACTTCCGGTCGCCATTACTTTCCCAAGCTGTTGCTACGCCGCACCTGTGGAAAAGTCGGCCGGAGAGCCTTTCGGTGTTCCCTTTGGAACGGAAAATGAACCTCGGAGGAAATCTCTCCAACCGAATCGGTCGGAGAGATTTCAACCTGGCGGGAGCCGCAAACTTATGCGATGTAGGTGCTCTGTGTAAAGCTCACCAGAGCGCAAAAAGATAGCTCTATAGAGCTAGTTAATGCCTGTTCACACATGCAGCGAAGCGCTACAAGCATAGCGTTGACCTCGCGCTAAGCGCGTGCTGACAGCAGCGTTCATCAGCTTTGTATCGCACCGTCAAAACTGTTGCTTATGGCAGACGAAAAGTAGCTGGCGACACGTGCGCAGCGCTACATCAGCGCTTCGCTGCATGTGAGAACCGGCCTTTAGGCACTCCATTCCATGGTAAGCGCTACCGATGTAATAGTGATCACAACACTGCCGACTGGGCATGCACGGACGTCCGTGCCGTAGAAGAAGCGCCATTCAAAGCGGCCTACTACTTAGATCAGGGTGCGTGTGGAAGTGCGGGCCTCCTCCTGCTCGTCCTTGGAGCATCGGCGTCGCTCCCACTTACGGGTGCGTGCGGAGGTGTGGAGTACGCTCGCTTGTCAAGTGTGACGTACGTGCTCGCGTACCATGCTTTGTTTCGCACAAAATTCATAAGCTTGCAACGCTCTCGCCGCCGCGGACGCGAGCATGTGGATGTATCTATACCCCGATTCAACGTAAGTGCGTGCGAAGCCACTGCCACAAGCACGAGTACGCTTACTCTCTACACAATAAAAATAAGCATTGAACCATCTAAAATCGTGGAGAATATAATTGCAAGTTGGCGGTTTGATATGACAAATAAAAACAATTTGCTTTTTTCCGTGAAGCCGAAGGGAAGGACAGATACCCATGGGACACTGACCAATAATGCAACATGGTAGAGACGATTGGGACAACGATCCAACGCACTTTTGAAATCCACGGTTACACGTACAGATCTAGAGCGGCTTCAGGGCAGTCAGATGCGAATGCAGGCTCTAAATGAAGTCATTGCCTCACTTATATGATGACAAAAGTCCAAACGACCGGCATCGCGCCGTTTCAGCTGATCGAGAGGTCGAGACGCTTGGGAACTTTCAGAGGGCACCTCCGTCGCAAACCGGAAGTTAGACGTGGGGTAAGGAGGGGTTTTTGGACAAGGAGGGAAGAGAATGCGCCACCTTTCCCAGATACAGAAGCTTTAGGTGTACCTGATCCGCTTGTCCTGTGGGAGAGCGTACGTTGGACAGGCCCCTGTCCAACGTACCCACAGGACCCTTGTCCTGTGGGCGAGGGAACACCATCTTTCCTTCCGCTCCTCCCCGCCTGGCCACCTCGCAGTGCACTGTGATATGTGTAAATGTGCTCTGCTCTTTGATGACATTAGGCGTTTAGCGCAATACAGAGAAACGTGTGCCAGGGAAACCGACGAGCAAGTACGTGTAGGTGTGTGTCGGCATAATGGAGGAGGGCTGTGTTAACGGGTTGCTTGTTTTTATGTTCATCTGGGTCTTTTTATATTTACTCACTGTAAAGTGAACAAGTAAAGTTTTCACTTGTAAGCCAGCGTTGTGTCTCTGTTCTTCTACTCGTTCATCGTCTATTTGCGTTGTTTTAATACATTTTGGACATTTCGGTCCCGTTGGATCTTCCGTCTAATTAGACATTCAGACTCAGTGGAGATTCAGTCTCAATTGGATATTCCTTCTCGATGGATGTTCAGTCACGGTGGACATTCCGGCCTAATTGGGTCTTCCGCCTCTTTGGATATTCAGACTCGTTGGACATTCAGTCTCAATTGGACATGCCGTCTCGATGGATGTTAAGTAACGGTGGACATTCCGGCAGGCGGGATGCTAGGGGGCGGGCATGCCCCCCCCCCCCCCGAAATCTTCCATTTTGCTGGGGCCTGCTCTCCCCCCTCCCCCTCATACAGCATTCTGTCATGGGCGCCCCGCCCCGCAGGGGGCGCCTACACCTTAGGTGTTAGGTGCTTGGTGAGTAGCGCCACCACGGACCCCAGCCACATGGGCCACCATACCCGCAGCAGGGGGCACCTGCCTTGGTAGGTGCTTGGTGAGTGGCGCCACCGCGAACCCCGAGCTATGTGGGTTTACCTACCCACGCCTGGCTGTGCGTGGCTTAACCCGCGTCCGGGGAAAAGGGGACCCTGGTGGTTGAGCTGAGCCCGGGGTATGTTTGGACCCTTCGGGGCCCCCCGGGCGAAGCAATACACCGCTTCGGCCCCTGCTTCTCGTAGACGGGTGTCCTCGCTTGGCCCGACCAGGATGATTCAGTCAGTCGCCTATTCTACCCTCTTCTTCCTTCTTTTACTTTTCCTTCCACCTCTTTCTCTTTTCTTCTACACTCTCTTCCTTCCTTTTTCACCTTCTTAGGCGGCAAGGGCCAACCTTGAGTAGAAACAGGACCTGTCCCTGCAACCACACTAGGGTATAGTGCCCGGGCAGCACTGGTAGCGTAATTGTGTCAGCCAAGCCCTTCTTTCTATGGCACATTACCTACCCCCTTGTTGGGCTCCGTGGTGGGCGGTGCACCCGGGCACTGAACTTTCCTTCCCATCTGTATGGGTACCAAGCAAAACAAAACCTCTGATCGGTCCCTGAAAAAGGTCCGCAACGAAGAAAATTTCCCTCTTTTGGAGTCACGAAGCAACACTGACTATATCACCAAGTTTTTTGTAGTTCATGCTGAAGACGCATCCAAGCCACTGTCTAAGATGTCACCTTTCCTTGTTGCAAAGGTGCTGAAAGGTCTGTTAGGGGAAAAGTTTAACTGCAAAAAGATGTTTACTGGTGACCTCTTAGTAGAAGTATTCGAAAAAAACCAGGCAGTGGCTTTGCACTGCCTTAACCATATTCAGGAAACAATGGGAACAATTTCTGCTCACCGGACACTGAACACCGTTCGTGGTGTTATTTCGGAGGATGACCTGATGGACTGTCCCGTGGAAGAAATTCTAGAAGGTATGCATGACCACGCCGTTGTCGCTGCCAAACGTATCACTATCCGAAGGGATGGAAAGGAAATCCCTACAAAGCACATCATCCTCACCTTTGGACTAATTAGCATACCATCCTCTGTTAAAGCAGGATATTTAAATTGCAAAGTCCGCCCTTATGTGCCAAACCCTATCCGCTGCTTCCGTTGCCAGCGGTTTGGGCACGGGTCGCGTTCCTGCCGTGGTCGTGAGACATGTGCTAAATGTGGGCGCAGCGAGCAAACCGCTGACGATTGCCACGGAGATCCCAAGTGTGTAAACTGTAAAGGGAATCACCCGGCATATTCCAGATCTTGTGATCATTTCAAGAAAGAAAAAGAAATTCTAACCCTGAAAGTGACAGAGGGTATTTCCTACCCCGAAGCGAAGCGACGCCTCTCTGGGTTTCAGAGAGGCCCGTTTGTCGAGGCGGTGCGCAGGGGACCTGCACCGCCTACGGCAACTGTGGGAACGCAAGTATCCTTCTCGGAGCTTGCGCAACCACTTAGGTCCCCAGGTCCCAGGTTGAGACTCCAACTCCCTGGGCGTTTCATCTCAGCTGCACAGGCAGCTGCTGCACCGAGCCATAGTAAAGGCTCTGGTGCACCAACAGAGGAGATGGAGGCCACCCCGTCGCAGACGGAGAGTACCTCCTCTCGGGGTGGGTCGCAGAACCCACCAAAGAAAGGTGGACATGCACCGAGCCGTACGAAAGGCTCGGAGGCATCAGTAGAGGAAATGGAGGTTACCCCGTCACAGACGGAAGGTGCCTCCTCTCAAGGGGGGCCTCAAAACCCACCCAAGAGAAGTGATTCAAAAAAGACAATAACTAGAATCACTGGCCCATAATTCACAATCCTCTTGTTTTTGATTTTTATGGCCAGGGGCCTTATGCAATGGAATTGCAGAGGGCTTTTTCACAATTTAGATGATGTAAATTTTCTCCTGCAGAAACATGAGCCAGTAGCACTCTGCCTTCAGGAAACAAACTTAAAACCAGCAAATACCAATTTTGTAAAGTCATTTCAACTTTTCAGAAGGGACCTGTGATGAGCGATGCCGCGGGAAGCCGAAGAGGACGAGGAAGAAGAGGACGGGGTGGTTCATGCGAGGAGCGCGAGGGAGCATTCGGGCGGTTGAAAAAGGACGGAGCAGACGCAACCAGGCCGGACCTCCGTTGACGTGACCTGACGTCAAGAGGCCCGACCCACAACCCGCTTCTCACGCAGTCCGGGTGCCAACCTTCCGGAGGTGGACAAGACTGCAGGCGGGGCGCAGTTGAACACCCGCTGCCGCTCCGTGCCACAGACGTACTGGGCCTAATTCAAGCCTTCGTCCAAAGCCCTACTGCCTCTTTTCTACGTGGTCATAGGCTGCCCCCAACGAACGGGGCCTGATTCAAGCCTTCAGCCATCGACCAACTACCTCGTCACTACGCTTCTCGGCCCTGACATCGGGAGACCCCGGATCATCGGCTGCCACGGGTGCTACACCGCAAGGACTGAAAAGTCGTGAGCGACGGACATTTTAGGGGACACTCGAACCTTAACTCTATTTGTTGAAGCGATGTAAATAGTTTTGTAAATATTTTCTTTCCATATTTCTACAGCGCAATGTGAATTATCCCATAACGCATCCTCGTGTCTTCTGTCATTTCTCTCTAACATTACGAACCTCGCGACAGGACCGTTTAACCTCCTCTTGCTCTTCAGGAGGAGTTGCCATTGTTGTAAAGAGTGATGTTGCAGCCTCTGAAGTAACTCTAGCCACCTCTCTAGAGGCAGTTGCAGCACGTATTTTGCTTGATCGGTTGGTTACTCTTTGCTCATTGTACATACCACCTTCCTTTGCTTTATCAGCAGGAGATCTTGAACAGTTGGCTGATCAATTGCCAGAAATACCCTTTTTTATACTTGGGGATTTTAATGCACACAACCCACTTTGGGGGAGTCAACGGTTTGACAGTCGAGGAAAAGTGATCGAACGTTTCGTCTCATCAAGGGAACTCTTTGTGCTTAACACTGGTGGACCAACATATTTCAGCTCATCTCACCGATCCTTTTCCTGTATCGATCTTTCCATTTGTTCCCCGAATATATTTACCTATTTTCAGTGGAATGTGATTGATAACTCATATGGCAGCGATCACTTCCCAGTTCACCTGACCCCAACGCAACGCCTGCCAAGATTGCCGCCGCGTCCTCCCCGGTGGAGGCTAGAAACCGCAAACTGGGAGCTTTTTCAAAAGACTGCTGTGTTCTCCCATGACCTCCTTGACACGCTCTCTGTCGATGAAGTAAATGACCACATCACAACAATCTTAATAGAGGCAGCACGGGTTTCGATTTCCCAAACGACAGGCTATTTGCCTAAACATCCTAAGCCTTGGTGGAACGATGAATGTCGTGAAGCAAAGAAAACACAAAATAAATTCTGGGGAATTCTGCGTCGATATCCAACATCTCTAAATGTCTTGTCTTTTAAACAGAAGGGTGCTTTTGGACGCTATGTCCGCAAGCGGGCAAAAAAGAAGTCCTGGATTGGCTATACCTCCTCCATCAATAGTTCCACACGTGTCAAGGTCGTCTGGGACAGGGTCAGGAAAATAGACGGGGACTACCGTCAGTATTCAATTCCCTTAATTTCGTCACCAGACTGTGATAACCCTCCTCGCTGGAAGAGCAGGCTAATATTCTGGGCAGGCATTTTCAAAGTATATCAGGATGTGGAAATTACAGCACAAACTTCTCAAGTCACAAGGCAAGGGCAGAGAAGGTTAGGCTTGTTACTGCTGGCAACAACAATGAAGAATACAACCAACTTTTTACACTTGCTGAGCTACGTTATGCTCTTGCATCACCAAAGCCTTCAGCCCCAGGTTCCGATAGAGTTCATTACAGCATGCTAACCCATCTCGCTGAATCATCGTTTGATTTGCTTCTTAAATTTTTTAATCGCGTATGGAGAGAAGGGCAGCTTCCCAATGAGTGGCAAAAAGCCATTATAGTCCCCTTTTAAAAACCAGGAAAAGACAGATCTAATGCCTCTAGTTACCGCCCTATTGCATTGACTAGTTGTCTGGGAAAGACTTTTGAGAGACTTGTAAACAACAGGCTCATTTTTATGTTAGAAAGCGACAGACTTTTAAGTCTTTTTCAATGTGGTTTTCGTGCTTCAAGGTCTACAACTGATCACCTTGTCCGCCTTGAAACTGGTATCAGAGAAGCTTTTGTTAACAAACAGTTTTACCTTTCTGTGTTTTTTGATCTCGAGAAGGCTTACGATACCACCTGGCGGTATGGCATTTTACAAGATCTTATGCATGTTGGTATACGGGGAAGAATGTTCAACTGCATTGCCAACTTTTTAAAAGATAGAACCTTCCAAGTGCGTTTAGGAACTACACTTTCTGCTCCTTGTGTTTAGGAGAATGGTGTCCCCCAGGGCTGTGTTCTCAGTGTGACATTGTTTCTCTTGAAAATCAATTCTTTGTCAGAGGTGATTCCACCAAATGTTACGCACTCGTTATATGTCGACGACGTGCAGATCTCGTTTGCGTCTTGCAATCTCTCCCTTTGCGAGCGCCAATTGCAGATTACTATCAATAGAATGACGAAGTGGGCCCATCAAAACGGGTTCAAGTTTTCGACAGAAAAGACTGTTGTCTGTTTCTCCCAGAGAAGAGGCCTATTCCCGGACCCCTCGCTGCATTTGGCAGGGGCAGTGCTGCCAGTTAGAGCCGAACATAGGTTTCTCGGCGTCACCTTCGATAAAAAGCTCACTTTTGGTTCACATATTAAGTCGCTCCGATTGAGATGCCAGAAAAAGCTAAATATTATGAGAGTTCTTTCACACAAGTCCTGGGGTGCAGATCGGGTCTGTCTTTTGCGCATTTACAGAGCAGTTGTACGCTCAACTTTGGACTATGGGTGTATCGTGTATGGGTCAGCCAAAGCAACAACTCTCAAGATGTTGGACCCCATCCACCACCAGGGTATTCGGCTTGCAACGGGGGCATTTCGTACATCACCGGTGCCTAGTCTACATGCAGAAGCAAATAAATTGTCTCTTGAGAGGCGCAGGTTGTTTTTGAGTGTTCAGTACTCTTTACGAATTCGCTCTTCGCCAAACAATCCTGTCCACTCCATCATACAAAATATACAATATGAACGCACCTTTCAAAACAGACCATCTATCACAAAACCTTTTGCTTTACGCATAAAAATACTGACTGAACAACATAACTTTGAAGCACCTGGTCCTTTTGTTGAACTCCAGCAACCACTGGCCCCTTGGAAGAACAATAATATAAACTGGAATCTCTCCTTGACCAAATATAACAAGAAAGTAGTGTCTGCAGATGTCATAAGACAAGAATTTCTTGAACTGCATGCCAGTTATGAAAATTGCCGTAGTTTGTTTACAGATGGCACAAAGACTTCAGATTATGTCGGATGTGCTTTTGTTTCGGAGTTCATTCAGTGTGTTCGAAGAATAAATAGAGATGCCACAGAATTCACAGCCGAGCTCTATGGTTTAATAATGGCAGTTGAGCACATTTTGAAGCATAAATTCCTTAAAACGGTAGTTTTCTCCGACTCGCTTAGTGCATTAAGAGCCCTTAAATCCGTAGGAAGGAAAAATAACCCTCTTGTAACAGATTTACACCGACGAGTACTTAAAGCACTGGAGCGGAAACTAGCCATTGAGTTCTGCTGGGTACCCAGCCACATGGGCATAGCTGGTAATGAAGAGGCCGATCGGGCTGCCGCAACTTCGGCTGATCACAGTGTTGACATTTTTGCAATACCAGCTGCTGATTATAGAGCAGAATTGCGAAGGCAGAAAATAAAAAACTGGCAAGAGGAATGGGACACTGACACTCACAATAAACTTCACGTCATCAAAAGCACTCTAACTGAATGGAAAAGTTGCAGGCATCGTGAGCGTTTTTACGAGGTTGTTTTGTGCCGATTGCGGATTGGACATACGCATCTCACTCATGGACATCTTCTAAGGGGGGAAAAGGCACACGAGTGTGATTCCTGCTCTGAACCCCTAACTATTCTACAGATTTTCTTAGTCTGCCCAAAATATGAGTGTGAATGTCACAAACATTTTGCATTATTTTATCATGAGCATGTACCATTTCATCTGATGCTTTTGCTTGGGGAAGAACCTCTCATACCACATGCACAGGTTTATGAGTTCTTGAAGGATATTGGCCTTATACACCGTCTCTAAATTTTTGTGCTGCTTTACGAGAGCTGACTTTGTTATCAACCTATCCTTTCTATTTCTTTTATTATAGTTCTGGCGCACTATGGCCTTTGTTGCTGATGCGCTAAAAATCCCCAATTTCATCATCATCATCACCCCCCCGAATCAAAATTCCGGCTACGTGACTGCACTCCGGCCTGGGTGGATCTTCCATCTTTTGGAAATTCACACTCGTTGGACATTCAGTCTCAATTAGATATTTTCTCTTGATGGATGTTCCGTCACGGTGGACATTCCGGCCTGGTTGGATCTTCAATCTCCTTGGAAAGTCAGACTCGTTGGAGATTCAGTCTCAATTAGACATTCCGTCTCAATGTATCTTCAATCACAGTGGACATTCCGGCCTGGTTGGATCTTCCGTCTCGTTAGATATACAGACTCTTTTGACATTCAGTCTCAATTGGACATTTTGTCTCGATGGATGTCCAGTAACAGTGGACGTTCCGGCCTGGTTGGATCTTCCGTTTCCTGGGATATTCAAACTCGATGGACATTCTGTGTCAATTGGACATTTTGCCTCGACGGATGTTCAGTCACGGTGGACATTCCGGCCTGGATGGATCTTCCCTTTCGCTGGACATCCAAACTTGTGTGGCATTCAGTCTCATTTGGACATTGCTTCTCAATGGATGTTCAATCACGGTGAACGTCCCGGCCTGGTTGAATCGTCTGTCTCGTGGGACATTCAAACTCGTTGGACAATCTGTCTCACTTGGGCATTCCGTCTTGATGGATGCTCTGTCACGGCGGACCTTCCGGCCTTGTTCGATCTTCAGTTTCATTGAACATTCAGACTCGTTGGACATTCAGTCTTAATCGGACATTCCGTCTCGATGAATGTTCAGTCACGTCGGACATTCTGGCCTGGTTACAGCTTCCGTCTTGTTGGATATTCAGACTCATTGGACATTCCGTTTCAGTTGAACATTCGTTTTCGATAAATAATCCGTTTCGTCCGCCACGTGACCAAGTGGATATTTTACGCGGAGCGGCATACAGGCTCATTCCTCTGACTATATGACTTGAGCAATGCGTTCCGCAATGTTTCGGTATTTCAAACTTATATAGCTTCAAATTTCGTTAAGAGAATGCTGTGCTCAGGCAGATTCAAGTTGGTTAAACTTCGGTGTTAAGTTCAGGACAATTTTGAAATCGACTAATGGCTTATAATGGATTGTGCTCGGATTAACTTGTTCATTTCTCTGTCGACCATATTATTTTGAGGAACCGCTGGCCATTGCTTGTTTTGGAGAGGAGATATCTGTGGCCTACGCCGGCTTACGCGCGTCTCGGGGGGTACATATCTTTTCTCCGGCGGGGTCTGCTTTTTGGGCCTCAAAATAACAGCGCAAGTAGGGGGTTACATACAAATACACGTCACCACAGGCTACAAAAACAATCACACTTAGTGACACAATCACAGCAGACAAAACCCTTACACAGCGCTGACTCAAAACTCAATCTATAATGCCGCGAACGCAGCTGACCAAGTAGGCAGCGTGCCCGTGGCGTAACGGTAATCTCGCTTGTCTCTCATGCGAAAAGCCAGGGTCCGATTCCTGGGAGCGGCGCATCTTTTGTTTATTCCTCCTACAAACTAGTATTCTGGTAAATTCGAGAATCCTGTTTCTTGTTCGAGGTCCGAATGTTCTACGCGTTGAACTTTCTACGCCGCCCACGCATGTACATACGGGGCTCCGCGTGGCGAGCCGCGGTCAGTCTCGCCCCAGCGTTCGACTCTGCTCTACGCCGACTTCGACGCCCGCGACGCTCTGCTGTTATCTTCTGTTCCCTTTTTATTTTTGGGCACATGTTCGCCCCATTAAACGTTTTATTTCCCTCAGTTATTCCTGGTTTCACCTTGTCATTCGTGACATTTTGGTGGAGGTGGTGGGTAGCGCATGCCCGTGCAGCGCAGCCCTCCGAGTTCCCGTGGCACAAGTCCGAACCCAAGCTCCCGAGGACCCAACGAAGACCAGATCGAGACCCGATCAAGTCGCCGTACCCAAGGTCTACACCCGGAATACGGACTTCTGCCACCCAGGACCAAGCAGCCAACGAGGCCGACGATGGACGACCAGCAATGGAAGACCCCGACCGCCGCCGCCGTCGTCTACCTGCCAGTTGCCCAGCGAACCCCGACGACCTTCCATGGCGAGACCCACGAAGACGTGGAGGGCTGGCTTCTGCACTACGAACGTGTAGCACGCCATAATGGATGAACCACTGAGCAGCGCCTCCAAAACCTCTACTTCTCCTTGGAGGGTACCGCGAGGCAGTGGTTCGAGAACCACGAGGCGTCGCTTACGTCGGGGGAGACCTGTATCGCCGGCCTGAAGGAGACATTCACAACCCAGACACGACGACAGCGAGCGGAAGACCTCCTGCAAGTACGAACTCAAGGGCCCAACGAAACGGTCACCAGCTTCGTTGAAGACGTCCTCCGCCTGAGCAGCCGCGCCGACCCTCAGTCCACCGAGGAGAAGAAGCTGCGCGTCCTGATGAGGGGAGTGAGGAGTGACATCTTCGGTGGACTTGTTCGCAACCCACCAACTACTGTCGATGAGTTCGTTGCTGAGGCAACTAACATCGAGAGGGCCCTGTCAATCCGAGCCAGCCACTACAGCCGACTCGCCGGCACGCCTGCTGTTTCGACGCTGACATCTTCACGATTTGGCGAGGGCGGCACCAGCGCTGACAATCTTCATGCAATTGTCCGCGACATCGTCCGGGAAGAGCTCAGGAAGCTGCTGCCTGCTGCCACCCAGCCGGCTTCGCTGTCGATAGCAGAAGTGGTACGCGAAGAAGTTCAGCGGGCAATTCAACCGGAGGCTCCTTCCAGCGTAGCAGAACCCGAGGAGCCCACCCTGACCTACGCCGCAGTGGCCCGACGGCCACCGCCTCCTCCTCAAGCCTATGCCGCGCCGCCCCGACGTCAGTCTCCTACGCCGCAGCACGACCGCACCCACGACGTCCAGGTCCAGTACGCCTGCCAGGAGCCCCGCGCACCCCGGAAGACTGACGTGTGGCGAACGACCGACCGACGCCCGCTGTGTTACAACTGCGGGAAAGCTGACCATGTGTACCGCCGATGCACATACCGACCACTCGGGCTGCGCGGATTCCACCCAAACGTCCCGCGCCCCCTTTATAGTGAACGCCCTCGGGAGATCGACGAGTACCTGCGACGACCTCAGTACCCCGAGCCTGCGTCCCGCCGAGAGTTCCGATCGTCGTCGCCACGACGTCCAGCTTCGCCGATGCACCGACCCCGACGTGAAAGCCTGTCACCGGTCGCTCCTCGCCGGGGAAACTAGGCGCGGCAACCCCTGGAGGTGGAGTTGCCGAAGACGACCGACGCCAAGATCCTCCACAAACGTCGGAGGGCCCCCACTCGAACTCTACCGGAGGCCGAAACGACGCCCCTGCTACGGTGTCCAATAACCTAAACGTCGTCATCGACGGCCACGACGCATCAGCACTCGTGGGCACCGGAGCAGACTACTCAGTCTTGAGTGGAAGGCTCTCCCGCCGCCTTAGAAAAGTCACGACGCCGTTGGATGGACCTCAAATATGAACCGCCGGAGAGCACCTCATTTATTTATTTATTTATTTCAAAATACTGCGACCTCGATGAGGTCATTGCAGGAGTGGAGAGAAAACATACATATACATTCAAAAAAGGCCATCGATTAAAGATGTAGACACCCTACGAGACAAAACTTAGAAAACCGTGAAAAATGCAATATAAAAAAGAGTACAAAACAATCACATACACTTCAATTACAGATTCCAGGCACCATACCAGAACACTTACTGTATTTCTAATACAAACCTATCAAAATCGAGACAACGAACTGATCCATTTATGTTATTCCAGTTTTCTACCGTTCGAGGAAAAAAAGAATATTTAAAACTGTTAAGGTGGGCTCTGTACGGTACAAGATTTAATGGATGGAAGCTTCGAGTGCGTGATTCAGTAACAAAACTAACATATTTTTCCCGATTAAGTGCACAGTTATTATTCACTATTTTGTGTAGGAGCTTGAGCCGTTCTACACCGCGTCTGGAATCAAGAGGCGTAAGTCCTATGTCAGTCATGGTAGATGTAGGAGAAAAATTGCGGTCATATCTATTACAAATAAATCAAGCTGCCTTTGATTGTATTGCGTCAATCTGCTTAATATCACCCTTCAGATACGGATCCCACACCACACAACCATACTCTAAGATAGGTCTAATCAAAGTCTTATACGCCGTTATTTTAACTTCCTTAGTTGAAGATTTTAAAGTTCTCTTGACATATCCTAGCCTTTGAAGAGCACGAGAACAAATAGAACTGATGTGCTTATCCCACTTGAGACTAGGCGTGAAAAAAATACCCAAATACTTGTATTCCTGAACTTGACGCAGAATTATATTACTAGTACCATACCTAAAAACAGACGGTTCCTTCTTATTAGTAAACGACATAACTACAGATTTCTCAAAATTAATTTCCATCTGCCACTTTTTACTACAATTCAAAAACTGTTTAAAAGAGTCATTTAGCAAGGCATGGTCATCTACCGAGTTGATTTCGTTGTACAAAACGCAATCATCTGCATAGAGGCGAATGTTAACTGGAAGACCCTTTGCGACGTCGTTAATATAAAGTAAAAACAAAAGAGGTCCTAAAACGGATCCCTGTGGGACACCGGAACTAACTGAGACATTGCTAGAATGAACATCCCTGTATGAAACAAACTGTGATCTATTTTTTAGATAATCTTCGATCCAATTAACTAATGAGGTATTATTTAAAATCGCTTGTAGTTTCTGAAGAAGCTTATGATGTGGCACCTTATCAAAAGCCTTAGAATAATCTACAAAGATGGCATCAAGTTGTCCTCTTTTATCTAAAGTTAAAGCTATGTCGTGAGTGAATTCAAGAAGTTGGGTTGAGGTGGAGTAGCCACGACGAAAACCATGCTGTTGCGGGCAAAGAATAAAATTAGTCTCGAGGTACTCAGATATCTGTTTATAGACAATATGTTCCAAAATTTTGCATGAAGACGATGTGAGCGAAATGGGTCTGTAGTTTGTAACCACCTGTTTGTTGCCTGACTTGAACAAGGGGATAATTTTAGCCGACTTCCATGACCGAGGTACTGTTGCAGTAGAAATAGATTTTTTGAAAATGACATATAGGTATTTTGAACTCTAAAGTGAATATCGGCGAAGAAAAGAATTTGGAATTCCATCAGGGCCAGGGCTTTTCTTACAGTCAAGATTCATTAGTAGATTGAGGACACCAGAAACACTAATCTCTAAATCAAATAAAGCTGGGTATATACCTTCAAAGAAAAACTCAGAATCATTGCCGTTATCACGACTGAATACAGATTTAAAATAATCATTAAAACAGTTCGCTATCTTTGTCGGCTCACTCACAGATTCACCTTCAATAGTAAAACTCTGCGATATGTTACATTTTGGAATAATAGACCTCCAAAATTTGGCAGGATTTGATTTCATAAATTCAGACAAAGTTATATTAAAATATTTGTTTTTAGCTGTTATCATCTTTTCTTTCAAGGTTGTTTTCAGATATTCAAACGAGGCATGAACAACTGATTCTGTGTTATTTTTCGTTGAACGACGTCTCCTCTTCGTTTGCCGCATCAACTGCAGCACCTCCCTCGTAATCCAGGGGTGCGCAGGGTTCTTTTTCTTTCTAGTAACAGGTACAAACTTTTTGATGCATTTATCTATAAGGGAGTTAAAATATCTAAGCAACGTATTGACATCAGCGTCTAGACTTATGGCACAAAAATCATCAAAATAGAAACTAAGTTCGTCAATAATTGATACATCGTCAGCCCTGTTAAAATCAAGGAACGTGACGAATTCAGGGTTCGAACGCTTCATACGAATGTTAAGGCTGACAAGAACCGCTTTGTGATCAGAAATTCCCTCAACCACCTCGCATTCATAACCTAGGTTTGTGATACTATGGGTTAGAAAAACAAGATCAAGAACAGAATTATCTCTGGTGCACGTTTTGACAACCTGATCTAGGTCGAATGACACAGCCATATCTACTAAAGCATCACAAATGGCCCTATCGCGACAGCCAACCACTAGCGTTTCCCAGTTTATATCGGGTGCATTAAAATCGCCCAGCAAGACAAGCTTGAAATTTGCCAGATTGTATTTGTGAATGGAATCATATATGTCAAAGATGGCCTGCAGGCTCGAACCAGGAGCCCGATAAACCGCGCCGATAACAAGAACGAACTTATCAAGCAGCACCTTACACCATAAAGACTCTGTGGTAGGTAAACTGGGAAGGACAGAAAAGCTAATACCAGATTTAAAAAAAAGTGCAACACCACCACCTCTAGAAGACCTATCGCATCGTACCACGTTGTAATTAGGAGGTGTAAATTCGCAATCAAGAATGCCATCGTGTAACCAGGTTTCAGTAACACACATCACGTCTGGTGAATAAGAAGCTGCAATGCACGAGAACTCTGTAAATTTAGGGACAAGGCTCCGAGCATTAATGTTTAACACGGACAATGGTTTATTCAGTATCTGTCAGTTCGTTCCAGTGGCAAGAACGGGAGGAAGAACTTTTATCAGCATATTATTTGTTGAATCCCACGAGTATCGGTCGTTGTTAACAAGAGCATGGTCGTAACGTAGACGAACCTTTGCGCCATTTCTTCGGAATTCGGCAGTACTAAGCCAAAGTTGTTTTCGAATGCCCCTAATACGTGGTGAAAAATCCTCGTTAACAAATATCCGCGTGCCTTTAAGTTTAGAAACATTTGTGAGTATCAGAATCTTGTCACGAAAGTCAATCAATTTAAATATTACAGGTCGTATTTTACCTTCTGCGGGGATACCAAGACGATGACAGCGTTCTATGGCATCGCAAGTGACAGACAGTTTTCTGGTCAGCACTTCAGTTACACTATCCAGTAGTGATGCAGGGGTTTCATTAACAGGCTCTTCTAGACCATACACGACCAAGTTGTTTCTACGAGAACGGTTTTCCAAATCATCATTCTTATCTGTAAGTTGAGAGACAGCTGTTTCGAGAGCGGCACTCTTTTTTTCCAGACACTGCAACCGTCGGGCGATATCAGATATCTGGGAGGAGCCAGCTTCGATTGCAACAAGTCGGGATTCGTAGTCGGCAAACTTAGCATCCAGAGCCTCTTGTCTATTTTTGATAGAAGTAACGTCCGCAGCAATTTGTGTTTGACCAGTTAGTATTTGCTGAAGGAGATCTAGCGTCTCGGGGCCGGGATTAGATTCAATATCGCCACTACACAACAGGATGGATGAACATATGCTAAACCATGACAGTATATCAGAACAAATGCCAACCAGTGGGCCCGGTAGCAGCAAAAGAAAGCGATCATCGGACTTAAAACCGTCAGGCAAAGAAACAAACTCTACCTGTAGGGTGAGACAGAAGAAACTCAGTGGCATATTCGTCTCGCTGCCACCAGGCCCACTGAAGAGAAGAGACTGCGTCGATGGACTTATGGCATCTGTAGCGGAAGTATGTGACGCTGAAGTGCTTCCGTAGATCACACTGGTCGGGAGATGCACTGCTCGCGTCAAGATCCACGGTGAGACGTGCCCTGTCAAGTTCGTCGTTCGAGGGACGTTATCCTCGGAATGGACTTTCTCTGCGAGTATGGCGCCGTCATCGACCTAGGAGCAAACCGGCTGACGCTACGAAAACCTGCTCCATCACCGGAGGAACCCAAAGCGACGTCATCCGCGGTACGAGTCCTCGCAAACCACGTGAACCTACCGCCGCCGTCAAGTGTTTTCGTACCCGTCGGAGTCGATGCGACTTTCTGCGGCGAAGTTTTGCTCGAAGGAAGCCTCCAGTTGCTTCTACGAAGAGGGATCGACACCGCAAGAGGCGTCGCGGAGCTCCAAGACGGACACACTGTCACACTCATAACGAACTTCCGACAGGAGGCCCAGCACCTTACGAAAGGCACCGCCGTGGGTCACGCCGATTAACTCCCGGACTCAGCCGCAATCGCCGTAATATCAGAAGACCTCTCTTTGTGGCCACCCAAGACAACGACGCCTTCGCAGTTTGACATCGACCCAACCCTGCCCACCCCACAACGACGACAACTCAGTGACCTTCTCGCTAAGTTCAATGAGTGCTTCTCCACGTCGTCAAAGGTTCGCCAAACAACCGTTACGAAACACCGAATTGTCACTGAAGACAACGCGCTTCCTGTTCATCGGTCACCGTACCATGTCTCTGTGAAAGAGAGAGAAGTCACCCAGAAGCAGGTCCAAGAAATGCTCGATGACGACATTGTCCAGCCCTCAAGCAGTCCGTGGGCTTCACCGGTAGTCTTGGTGAAAAAAAAGGACGGGAGCCTTCGGTTCTGCGTGGACTATCGCCGACTGAACGCCGTCACAAAAAAGGACGTCTACCCGCTGCCACGCATCGACGACACCCTAGACCGGCTGCGCCACGCCCTATACTTTTCGTCAATGAACCTGAAGAGTGGGTACTGGCAGATCGAGGTCGACGAACGAGATCGTGAAAAGACTGCCTTCGTCACGCCGGACGGGCTGTACGAATTTAAAGTGATGCCGTTCGGACTATGCACAGCACCGGCGACGTTCCAGTGCGTAATGGACACCGTTCTTTCCGGCTTGAAATGGAAAAGTTGTCTCGTCTATCTCGATGACGTCGTGGTATTCGCCAGCGACTTCAACGAGCACCTGAGACGTTTGCGAGCCGTGCTACAGGCTATCAAGAATGCCGGACTGACACTGAAGCCGTCGAAATGTCGGTCCGCTTACGGCGAGCTCAAATTCCAGGGCCATGTCGTGAGTGCTCAAGGTGTAAGTCCTGAGCCTGCAAAGACATCTGCTGTCGCCGAATTTCCGAAACCATCAGACAAGAAAGCCGTACGAAGACTTCTTGGGCTGTGCGCATACTACAGACATTTCGTTCGCGATTTTGCCAAGATTTCTGCACCGCTCACGCATCTGACGATGAACGACGTGAACTTCCAGGGGGGGGAGGAGCAAGAACAAGCGTTCAACGAACTGAAGGAAAGAATCCAGTTGCCCCCTATCCTCGGACACTTCGATCTATCAGCGGGAACGGAAGTTCACACAGACGCCGGCAAAGCCGGGCTAGGTGCGGTGTTCGTCCAAAGAAAAGACGGAGCAGAGAGAGTGATCGCTTACGCAAGCCGGGCACTGTCCAAGGCAGAGACAAATCACTCAACAACCGACAAGGAATGTCTCGCTGTCGTCTGGGCATTAACCAAGTTCCGCCCGTACCTGTACGGGATCCCGTTCCGCGTTGTCACGGACCACCACGCTCTATGTTGGCTCGCCAACCTCAAGGACCCGTCAGGACGCCTCGCTCGCTGGAGCCTTCGACTGCAAGAATTCGACGAGACCATTGTGCCCAAGTCTGGCCGCAAGCATAATGACGCCGATTGTTTGTCTAGGGCCCCAGTCGAATCTCCTCCCGACAGCACCGACAACGACGATGACGCCCGTTTTCTCGGAGCAATTACAGACACCGACATGGGAGCACTTCAACGAGACGACCCCGAACTTCGCGCCGTGATCGACCAACTCGAAGGTCAAGGAAGTTCAGTTCCGCGATTCTTGGCCCGAGACTTGCCAAGCTTCGTTCTGCGGCGAGGCGTGCTCTTCAAGAAGAACTTCGAAACGAGCAACCCTGCCTGGCTGCTGGTAGTTCCGGCCAGCCTGCGAGAAGAAAGTTTTCAAGCATGCCATGACGACCCGATGGCTGGACACCTTGGCTACAGCAGGACGCTCGCCCGGATTCGTGACAAGGACTACTGGCCGAGACTCCCGAAAACAGTCCACCTGTACACACGGTCATGTCACGAGTGGCAACGGCGTAAGAAACCTCCGACGAGACCTGCGGGATTCCTGCAACCGATATCGACCCGTACTATGCCTTTCCAACAAATTGCAATGGATTTGCTTGGGCCCTTCCCGCCGTTGACGTCGGGGAACCGCTGGATAATCGTTGCCACGGATTACCTTACCCAATACGCGGAGACGAAAGCCCTTCCGTCGGGAACAGCGGTGGAAGTCGCCAATATTTTTTGTCGAGTCTATTCTCCTTCGACATGGTGCCCCCGAAGTCTTGATAACCGACCGAGGGTCATCGTTCTTGGCCCAGCTCACGCAAGAGATAATTCGGCTCAGCCACACCAGCCATCGTCGGACCACCGCGTATCATCCGCAGACCAACGGGCTAACGGAGCGGCTCAACAAGACGATCGCCGACACGATCTCCATGTACGTCGACGTAGAGCACAAGACGTGGGACGAGGTATTACCATACATCACGTTCGGCTACAACACCGCAGCTCAAGAACCAACCGGGTTTACACGATTCGAGCTGGTGCATGGAAGAAAAGTGACGACCATGCTGGACACGATGCTGCCCCATGAGCCTGTGGATGACGGATGCGACGATGCCCATGTGGTCAGCCAGAGAGCAGAAGAAGCACGCCAACTAGCCCGCCTTCGAATCCAAGATCAACAGCGTGTCGACGCTCGCCGGTACAATCTTCGTCGCCACGCCGTCCACTTCCAGCCCGGAGACAGAGTGTGGGTGTGGACGCCGATTCGTCGTCGTGGTCTCAGCGAGAAACTGCTGAAGCGCTACTTTGGGCCTTACAAGGTCATCCGACGCCTCGGAGATCTGAACTACAAAGTTCTTCCCGACGGAACACTACCATCAACCAGACGTCAGACGCGACCCGAGGTGGTGCACGTCGTCCGGCTGAAGCCGTATTACGAACGATAGCACTTTCCACCTTCGTTGACGAGTGAACTGTGAGCTGTGAACTGTGGCTTGCGATTCTGCTGTCCTTTAGTTGTGGATTTATTTTTTGAGTTTTGTGCTGCATCGGGACGATGCACTTTTCTAAAGGGGGGAAAAATGCCGCGGGCGCAGCTGACCAAGTAGGCAGCGCGCCCGTGGCGTAACGGTTATCGAGCTTGTCTCCCGCGCGAAAAGCCAGGGTTCGATTCCTGGGAGTGGCGCATCTCTTGTTTGTTCCTCCTGCAAACTAGTATTCTGGTAAATTCGAGAATCCTGTTTCTTGTTCGAGGTCCGAATGTTCTACGCGTCGAACTTTCTACGCCGCCCACGCATGTACATAAGGGGCTCCGCGCGGCGAGCCGCAGTCAGTCTCGCCCCAGCGCTCGACTCTGCTCTACGCCGACTTCGACGCCCGCGACGCTCAGCTGTTATCTTCTGTTCCCTTTTTATTTTTGGGCACAAGTTCGCCCCATTAAACGTTTCATTTCCCTCAGTTATTCGTTGTTTCACCTTGTCATTCGTGACAATATTTGCACTTCTTTTTCATAGTTTTTGCGGACTCTAACCGAAGTTTTATTAAAAACCCATAAACCCGATGTTTCGGGGCCCGCTCGGTCCCTTGGTCACGGGTGACTGTAGGTAGGGGCGCGGTGTGGAAGTTTGCCCAGGTGGTTGGCCTTGCTAAGACTTACCCCAGAGGGCGCGAAGTCCAGACACGTACGCGCTCGGGAGGGTGCCCTTGGACCGGTTCAAGTTCTTACTCGTTGTTTGGATAAACCAGGACTCTAGATGAAGGTGTTTCCTCCAATGTCTCACAGTGGCCACAATCTGGGTCTCGTCGAGGGAGAAAGAGTGCCCCGTTTTTTGCTCGTGCTCTGCCAGGGCGCTGGCCTCAGTGTCTTCCTTTCTCACGTCGTATTTGTGTCGTCGAATACGATCCGGGAAGTTTTTCGTTTCCCCCACATAAGCGACTGGGCAATCCGCGTAAGGAACGCGGTACACGAGACCTTAAGCCCTTTCCCTTCCTGACCTGTTATTCATCTGCGTCTTTTCGATACATTCGTGAATATTGGCTTCTTTTTCTTCGACGTCCCATGAAATCACAATCATGCGTGTTTTTCCTATAGTAGAAAGGTAAGCTAATTCTTTCCCTGATAAAGTGAGTGATGGAGTGCTAACACATTTATCGTCATACCTGGCAATATGTTTCGCTTCCACAATCTCTCTGGTCAGTCGGCTACCGCTCCTGCCAGCCCTGTACACCTATCGAAATGTACAGTGATGCGTATCCCACTTTGTTGCATGTCATCACCAAATTTGTCGCCTGTCATCGGCAGGGTATCCAACTACCTTATTAACATCAGTGGCGGAGAGTCTTCACAGAGAACAGAAAAAGATGTCATCAGACGAAAACTAAGAGACAGGTCAACTAGACCCATTGCTGTGCATTAAATCCACAACGTCTTCCATGGTCTTAAGAAAGTGGCAAACAGGGTCAACATCGACGTCATCTTCTCGGCTCCAAATAAGCTTTCCAGCTTATGCAAAAAAGTGAAAAATCCTCCACAACATTCAGCGAGCTGCACAAAAGAGCCCCAGACCAGTTTCGTTCCGTGCACAGAATGGGTAGTATATTCCTTTCCCCTCTCCTGTGGGAAACAATATATTGGTCAGACTGAGAAATGTTTAAATGATCGACTCCGTGAACACAACAACATAACTAGAGCCACCTCAGGACATTTAGGTCTACATTGCCGTGATTGCGGATGTGCGGCACATCTAGATAGGTGTACAGCGCTGGGCAGACGCGATAGCCAACTGACTAGAGAGATCGTGGACGCGAAACATATTGCCAGGTATGACGATAAATGTGTTAGCACTCCATCGCTCACTTTATTAGGGAAAGAGTTAGCTTACCTTTCTACTATAGGATAAACGCACAGGATCGTCATTACATGGGACGTAGAAGGAAAAGAAGCCAGTATTTACCAATGTATTGAAAAGACGTAGATAAAAAAGAAGTGAAAATATAGATTGAGTTGTGAGTCAGCGCTGTGTGGGTGTTTTGTCTGCTGTGATTATGTCACTAAGTGTGATTGTTTTTGTGGCCGGTAGTGACGTGTGTTAGTATGTAACTCCATACTTGCGCTGTTGTTTTGAGACATGAATAACCAACTCGCTTAAGCCGCCGTTTTGTCCTGCTTTTTTGGGGTTGTCGGAGGAATTCGGGTGTCGTTGTTCCCAGGTGCATCCTCTCCCAACCTCTTTGGGCCTTTGCCGTGGTGCCTTGGCTGGGCCCTTGGATGAGACGGCGGTAGAGACTGCAGTGGGAGCTACATGCCTGCCGGACCAATCAGCAACCTCCATCTTATCGCCTGACCCTGTTCTTGCCCGTGGGTATGAGCGGGAGCGTGAAGACGTGGCGCAAGAGAGGCATACGACGTAGCTTCCACTGCAGTCTCAACTTAGGGGGGAATTGAGTACACCAAAACTAGGAAGCTGTGAAATAGTTTTCGTGTATCGGCTTGGTGTGGCACCCAGTAGGCGCCGGCAGTTTGTCCTGCAAAAGTTAAGGGGGCGTCATCCCGTGTCCGTTGCAAATATAATCCGTAGTAATTAGCATGGGGGCCGACCCCCAGTCGACAATTGGATGGTGTAGACCCAGAAGGGGAGGAGGCGAGAACTTTTAGTGAACCGTGACAGGGCGGAAAAAAGTTCCATTTCAGGGACTAGGAACCAAACGTTCGGAGGGGTGTTTTTTCTCTGATGCAATGCATCACCGTTGTTGTGGTTTCAAATAAACGAGACCGCTCCAGTCGTTGAAAAGTCTACCACCGTCGTGATGTGTTCAACAGGACCGAGCAACTTTTTATTTTTTTTTCATCTTTCGCTGAACCCAAAAAGTCTCATCAATGCTAACTTTCGCTAATTTTTCGAAACATCTACAACTGCTGAAAAGTACGAATAAAAAAGACGTTGAACTTCACGGAGCCTCAACTGCACAAAACCGCAATATTTATTTTAGAAACACGTGTTATGTAGGTTATTGCTTTATAACAAAATTTGTGGCACAAAAAAAACTAAGACAGTAAGTAGGCTTCAAGAATAAAATGTAAACAAATACAACAATGGGTGATTGGCGCACACCAGACCAACCGTTAAGACAGAAATGTTACAAACCTCAAGCCTCAAAGAGTGATAAATTTCCGCCTTCGGCACCTTTCTCCACGTCCTCAAAAGAGGACAACATGATAAGCGGAAATCATAGAACATTTATTCACTTTCGGCGTCACTCAACGACTACTGAAAAAAAACTGCAAAAACGCCGCTGAGAGCACATCAGTTCTTGCGAGTCTGTCTAGTTACGTACGTCCTGATAGCTGGCAACATTGTCACTGGTGAATGAGGCAAACTGAGCCATTTTTGCGTGGAGCCACTCCTTTCTTGCAGAGACGGAGCTTGATGTTGCTCTTGTCACGACAAGCGGGTTCAGCAGAATAGCTTGAAATCAATTTTGTGTGCCGTGCTGCGCAACCTGAATGAACCGAATAAATTCAGTCAGGTCAGGATGGCGACTTGAAAGGTGACTATAAAGGCCTTTGTGCCACCCTTTAACTACGTTCGTCGTCCTTGGACCCCGATTTTCAAGCTGTCTCCAAATCTCTTTGAGAACGCTTTGGGGATTACCACAAGCTCCTGAAGTAACGGCCGAGCTGATCCAGGTGAGCGGCATCGTGAATGAGCCGGAAAACAACACAAGAGGTCAAGAATCCTGCAGGGTGCAACACAAACACAAGTTCATTGAGTGTACAGAAGGAGTTGTATATAAAATACCATTGACGTGTGGAAAATCATACATCGGACAAACGGGGAGATGTATAAACGAGAGACTAAGAGCGCAAAAATACGCGTGTAGGCAGCTACAAGTACCTGGTACCCTCGAAGCACACTGTGCAAGACGCAGCTGCGACGCTTTCCGTGGAACTTCAACCATCTTAGATAGATGAAGAGAGAGCACAAACCGTGAAATCATGGAAGCTTTTCATATGGCTTCCGGAAGTCATAGCACGTGCGTTTGTGCACTCTCAACAGCTTTGAAAGAGAAAGAAAAAGAACGGCTTAAAAAGAACTGGCAGCACAACAGGGCAAACATCAGCTCCAGGGTACCAACAGCTTAGGCACACACACCACCAATACCAACTATCTACACACGACAGAAAGCGCATTAATCGTCCCAGTCCTTTGTAGGATTTCTCAGGAACATATGCGTAATCTAAAACTCCCACATTTCTTCGTTTTCTGAAACACCTATGACTACAATTGCCCGCGATGACATTAATTTTCAATTCCGTGAATTATCAGGCAATCTTCATCCTTCCAAAAAATGGTATAAAGAAGGAAGAAGAAGAAACAAAAAATAAACAGTTTTTAGTCTGCTCTTTCACAAGTACATCTTGTTCTTATCGGTCTCTCATATCGTATCTTAGTTTACGTATTTATGTGTTAAGTGTAACTTCGCAGCGCAGTGTACCCCATAACGCTTTGCAAGCACCGCCGTCGCATTGGAATCCTTGTCTGGACTGCAGCTGTGCAGTGCCATGGGATTATCACGACCGCACACCATAACGCCGTTGGTAAGCATGAGTTGCGCTACTGGGGATTTTTCCCCGGTCACGGTGTGCTTGTTGAGATGAAAGCATTTGATGCATCGTTAGTACTCGATGCTAGGATTTTTTGAATCGGCACTCTTGAACGAAAATCAAGAAACGCGTTGGGCCAGTGACGGCTTTTGTATTGTATGACTGCCTTGCTAGAGCGCTTGTGAGAAGGCACGAACATTGGGAACCCCCTAGTGCCCAGGATTCATTTCGTTAGCTCAGCGAGTACTCTGCAACCTGTATTCAAAACTTGTCACCTACAACCAGACGACGAAAATAATCCATGGAGAAGGGGAACAAGAGGGACAAAGGACAAACACAAATCTCCAAATACAGCTAGGTGACTGGTGCGCGACCGAAAAACTCCACCTGGTCCGGAGAGGTTCCGGGTTCGATAACCGGACTAGGCGGATTTTTTCGGTCTCGCCCCAGTGACCTAGCTGTGTGTGGAGATTTGGGTTTGTCCTTTGTCCCTCTTGTTTCCCTTCTACTGGGACTTCAGCAATGTCGACTTCAATGACTTCAGCAATGTCGAACATTGCTTCCAACTGCATATGCGGAAATGTATGCACCTCACTTACCTTCAACACAAGACACTTAGAATGTATTCGCAGTGATATTCGTCACAGGACAATTCGGCACTCGGTCAATAGGTCCGAAACCAGAAAGGGGGTGACATGGGACATGAATGTGTAGAAGAGAAAGTTTCGAAGACCTCTTTGTTGTCTACTTTTTGGTTTCGGAGCAATCAGTCGCTTTTGTTTTCAAGATTTCGTGTTGAATCCTGTTTAGGAAGTTCACGATGCTTTGCAGCGTTGAAGACTCTTTGTTGCTCGCATCCTTTTGATTTTTGCCTGCGGCCGGTTTTATTATTGTTTTTATTAAAATACTTCCTCGGTTGGATTTGACTGCTGAGAATCGGTGTTTAATTTGGTTTCTTTTGTTATTTTTATTATTTATTATTTATTTATTTTCAGCCTCTTGCGCCTTTTTCAGGCATTATCGCAGATGGCGGACACACATTAAAAAGCTTTCCGCATTTACGGCGCAAACAATTTCACTGGGCACAGCATTTCATTCTTTGGTGGTCTTAACAAAAAAAACAAAAAAACTCTTTCCCCATTCCGTCTTGGCACGGAGCTCACGTATCTTGTGGATGTGATATTTACGTTGTTTAATATAATTTGAAGCATTCCAGCAAGCCCTTTCACATAAGATACAAAAATATGCCAGCAAGAAAAGGGCCTGGCTTTTGAATATTTATTTGCGAGCAATATGCTAGAAAAATTAAAAATAAAAATAAACATAACATATTGGATATCCAGCGTCAGTGGATATTCAGACCAGGTTAAATATTCCGTCTAGTTGGATATGCAGTGACGGTCGTTGGATATCCAGGCTCGTTGGAGATTAAATTAGACATTTCGTTTCGATAAATATTCCGTCTCGCCTGTCACGTGAACAATTGGATCTTACGACTCGATGGATCTTTCGTTTCGATGGATATTAAGGCCACAGGCCACCGGCGGCTAACCTCGCCCAAGCACCCGGCAAGCTCCTGTCTTGTCCCTGAAAACTATCACCGGCAAATTCATCTAAAATAGGACTGATCGAAAGCCAAGGTACCAAGAGAAGTCTGCCAGTGATGAACCTCCTCGGTGACGTGATTCATAAATTGTCTACCCGGAAGTATGTTCAGTTTTTGAATCCGCCTTGTGGTTGTTGTTTTTCTACCTTCTGTGTACCTTTTTTTTCATAAATATCTATAATTTTTATTTGGTTTGCCCTTGTTTCTCAAGTCCTGATTCTGCGCGCGAACCCTGTCGAACGTGTCAATAGCGTTCGGTATATTTCGGCTATTACCAATTTCTGCGTAATTAACTTTTCAATTACTATATTTAAAGGTATAATTTAAATCAGAAACATTCTGTAAATCAATTGAAATCCACCGAATTTAATCGTTTTAAAAATATATAAGGCAAGCATAGAATTTTATGACGTTTGAAAGAAACGCTCAATTCGGACCCGTTTCTAAATTTGGGTTTCTATCGGAGCGCACCTCTGCTCCAGCAATCCAGCTCTTCGTGGCCAAGGTGCGCAACTACAACCTCTCCTCCCTCGTAAAATGGAAGGAAGTGTAGCAGGATCCGCTGAAGTGAAACGCTGTGCTGCTCGAACGACATTGAAAGCATGAGGTTTGGTTATTGGGGTGACCTTTGTCATACGAAGAATGCGTGGAGGAGCACGTTAGTTGCGCGCTTTTGGTCACATGGGAGCGGGACACATGCGGGGAGATGCGGTTTGATTGAAAACGTAAACGGAAAAAAGCGTCCAAATTGAATGTTTTTTTTTTTTTTTCATTTTTTAAGGCCATAAAGTGCTGCCTACGCCTTATTACATCTTTATCAAAGGGGCTGCTTTAACCGTTTTCGACGGTGCCCAGAAACTTCCTATATAAAACCATACATTTGAGAGCACTGAATAAAATACTAATAACACAAAAGGAGTTAAGAACATGATTCTACCAAATGTTAATTATGATCATAGATGGGCCATTTAACGGCAACCAAATTATAAAAAACGCTTTTTTTGTGTGCGATGCGTACTTTTCAAAAGAGCGATTTCGCCCACACTTAGTGAGAACCCGGCATACACGTATATGCCATATTTTATTAGGTTTTCGAGCACATGGCACAACTCTTTGCTGTGGTATATTCCTGTATAAGGCATGTAGGACACTGCGGTAGTTGCTACACTTAAAAGAGCAGCAGACATGCTCGTCCTTCACGGGTCATGCCCCACTCCCATGCGATCAATCCGTGCCTGGGATATGACCACGGCTCATTATCTTATAGCGTGTTGCAGATAAAAAACTACCACAAGCCCCGCCCACAAAACTCTGTGCAAGCGTTAGTTCTTTTTTTTTAGTTTTCGTTTTTCTATTTGTTTCCTATTCAGCTTTCGCTCTGCTAAACTGTATGGAGAGGAGGCTTTGTAGGAAAATGTTTTCCTGATTTTCGTAACCTCCAACAAACTATAGTTGGGTCACAAAACAAGAACTGAATTTCGTGTCCATAGCCACGTAGCCCAGTCCTTTTACAAAAAAGGCAATATTTAAAATAAAATATTAGAAAGTCTCGCAAATGAGCTGCGGAAGTGTAGTAGTATTGTTCCGATCTCTCCTCACGTGGAACCCCTGCTAATTGTAACATGGTTAGACGAAATTTCTCATTGTGTTTTCCCAGGATCTAGATACGATTCAACTGGCCGCTATCGTGACTGGTGGTCTGAAAATGTCCGCAGATCTTTTGAAGACCACGCTAACTGCTTTCGGGACCAGTATTCTAAAATATATGACAGTGAAGCTAAAGAACACGTAAGTATAATTTTCAAACGGAGCGGCAAGAGATTGTGTCGAAGCTTGGCAGCACGTTCGAAAAAGAGACCGAGAAAAGTGTTGAATATCTTGTTTTCAAGGTGTTTGAAAGAACTACTCTGATATATTACTGGTAGCTTTAGAAGACACAAATCAATTCCAAGGTCTTATTCATTTCCTTTTAGTATTGTAAAAAATGAGAACTCAAGAATTGTTCTCAATATATTATTCGCTCGTAGAGCAATAGTATAATGAGTATATGATGAGTTCTATAATAAAATATAATATGATGGTGGCGCAAGCGTCGTCGGTATAGCAGACTGCCGATCGTGGCATACAACACTTTCGCCCTTGCGCTGAGCTGCGGCCGGCCGCCTGGTACGTGACGTCCCAATTTGTACCATGTGGTTGGAGCTCTTAGGGCACGTAGATGACAACACGGGGGCAATGTTGGTCACCGCAAGCAAGGTTTCGATTTCGGTTCGTTGTGAGCTATAAATAGAGACTGCGCGAGAAATAGTACACGTTTATTTTAGGAAATTACGTAGCACCGTTTAATACTACCTCGGGATATTACATTAACCGTTAACTCAAAATTGACGGAAGTTGCATTTCAAGCACGGCTTTATTACCGCAATTACTGATTTGCTACCAGCATTCACAGATCAACGAACCGCTACAGACATGCTTGCAAGATTGCCTGCTAGTGGTTTTAATGCCAAAGAGCGACCGCACCCATCATGAAATAAACCTTTACTACATCCATATGTACGTCAGATTTCTGGTTGTAAACGACGAAGCATTTTATTGAAATAATATTGAAAATTCTCTCAGGCAAGCGCACCTCTGGTTAATTAGACATGACAGACATGCGATTCGCTGATATTGTGACGCTATTAGCTCCGCCGCAGTGGGCAATTATACATGACCACAATAGTTCATAGTCAAATCAAATTTTGTTTCCTTCATCGATTAATAAATTCACCCAGAGAAACACTTCAGGCGTAAATATAGAACTGTGGAACTAAAGTTTGACGTAACTGCTATTTGCGGAATCACTTGCCGCGTCATGCAATTTTCTAGCGAGCCTCCGCGTGTTGATTTCTAAGTGCGATATCATTACTAGGGCTACCGAATCCTTATACCATATTCGTCTTTCAAAAGTTTCAGTTCTGAGGAAAACAGTCTCGATGTTTTTCAAAGACCTGCTCGTCTGTTGTTTGAATATTTTATCGTATGCGTACGTTCGCCCCGGCTCGACAACTGAATTTAAAGGGAAAAGCTAAAGTGATTTTTAATTATTTACAAGTTCAGTTTCCCAACTTCATGACTTTTATTTTTTATTTATTTATTTATTTAAAGACCCTCAAGGCCAATCGGCATTAAAGAGTGGAGTGGGAGTAACAAAATAACACACAAAAAGGAACTAAAGGGCAGAATACATAACGTATCATGGCGGCTCAGGACAGTAAAGAGTGTTTATAGCATTTTTAAACATTTGGGTATCAATAATATAAATTACGGAAGTCGGAAGGTGATTTCATTCCAAAAAAGTTTTAGGGACGAATGATAGTATAAATGCGTTTGTATTACATTTACAAATTCCAATTTTGAGGTGATGATCGAAGCGAGGTGAAATGTAGAACGGTGGGATGAAAAGATGTTGCTTTAAGTACGGGTTAGCATGATAGATCTTGTGAAAAAGACACAAACAAGCAACTTTTTGTCGGAGAGAGAGGTTAGGCAGAGATAATGTGATTTTCATGGAGCTAACACTGGCAGTGCGGTGATAGTTACCTAGAATAAAACGGGCAGAACGGTTTTGGACCGCTTCCAGAACATTAATTAGATTAGACTGACTGGGGTCTCAGATAGAAGAAGCATATTCTAATTTGGAGTAAAGGAGAGATATATACAGTGTTAATTTTAAGGCTGACGGTGCGAGAGCAAAGTTTCTTTTCAGATAACCTAGCATGCGGTTAGCGTTATTGATGACATATTCAACATGCAGTTTCCATGAGAGGTTACAGGTAATGTGAACGCCCAAATATTTATAAGAAGAAACAGATGCCAAAGGGACGTTGTTGAGGTAGTGGAAGGGCACCTTAGGACTAGTACGTGATATTCTCATGACGTTACATTTAGTAATGCTAAGTTCCATATTCCAAAGTTCACACCACTGGTAAACAGCATTGATATCTGTCTGGAGCTTTAAAACATCAGAGTCGTTAGTAGATTTAGTATATATTACACAGTCGTCAGCGAAAAGAATAATTAATGATGAGACGCAATTACGTAGGTCATTGATGTAAATGAGAAACACTATAGGGCCTAATACGGATCCTTGAGGAACACCGGAAGTGACGGAAGTGAGGGGAGACGTGTTCTCATTAGCAGTAACAAACTGATATCGGTTAGTTAGAAAACAGGCTATCCAGGCAACTACGTTAAGATCAATACTTAATTTGTTAAGTTTTAATGGAAGCAACTGGTGAGGAGCTTTATCAAAAGCCTCGCTAAAATCTAGAAAAACACAGTCAACTTGGGACCCACAATCAAGGATAGAATGAAGATCGTTAGTAAATGACAAAAGCTCTGTCTCACAAGAATGAAATTTGCGGAAACCATGTTGGCCCTTGTTAAAAAAAGAATTTGATTCCAGGAAATTAACTAGTTGGGAGTATATTATGTACTCAAGTAATTTACATGGTATGCTGGTAAGCGAGATTGGACGATAGTTAAGGGGGGAATGCTTATCACCTCCTTTGTGCAATGGAATCACCCTGGGTACCTTGCAGTCGTCAGGTTAAATGCCAAGTTCAGGCGACTGACAAAATAGTTTATAAAATATAATAGATGAATACATAATTGAGTTTTTTCAAGAACTTTGAGTTAACATTATCTGGACCAGCTGAAGAAGACAGTTTTAAATTTTCTATTAGCTTAACAATACCAGTGGAATCAATTACGATGCGGTCCATAGGTATAAAATTATATTCCTGTAGTAAGCAAGATGGCGGATTAACAAAACTTGAAAATGAGTCAGCAAAAACATTGTTCAGGATCTCCGCACATACATCACTGGGGATCGCACAACCGTCAGCAAAAAGGGAAATAGATGACTTGTCTTTAGTGTTAACAGTGTTCCAAAATTGGTTAGGACTAGTGGCTAGTAATGTCGGCAAGGTGATATTAAAGAAAGAATGCTTGGCGATTTGAATAGCAGATTCGTACTCCACAAGAGCGTCGTGATAGGCTGACCAGCGATCCGGTTTGTTAGAGGACTTAGCGGCCCTAAACAAACGTTTTTTCTTATTGGAAAGCCGGTTGAGTTGGACATTGAACCAAGGAGAATTAGTGTGGGACGTTATCGATCGAAGCGGAATGTATGTTTCCGTGAGTAATTTAACAATATTTTTAAAAAGGTTACAATTTTCTTGAACTGATCGTTGTGAAAAAGAATCGATGTAGCCATCCATAAAGAGAGCGAGTTCATTGTTAATGGCGTCAAAATCCGCTTTCTTATAATCTCGAATGAATTTGGTTCGTTTCGAGGGAGTAACTACAGGTAAATTTAAGGTGATGTGTAACGTACAATGATCGCTGAGCTCAGGAAGATGAGAAATTTCAGAAACAAGATCGGGTGAGAAAGTTTATACAAGGTCAAGCAAACTGGCAGTTGTGGCTGTAACACGTGTAGGCTTTGTGACACTTAGCGGAAAGTGTTTACTCCAATAAATATTGCGGGAAAGAAACATGAATTGATGCACAGTTTCGCATCCAAATCAATATATGAATGCATTTAGCGTAAAATTATACACCAATTCACTTAGAAAAAAATTGGCGCGAAAACGACGCCGCGCTGAGGCAAACCAAGATCACCGAGCTTAACGAACATCTGTAGATGTGCATGTGATTCCCAGTGCTATCGCATTACATCTTTTTTTTTCTGGCATTGTTCAGTAAGTTTAATATTAAATACATATTTGAGGCACTTACACCCCAAATACTCGCCCACGTACTATGTTTTCTCGGTTTAATCTCTTCACCATAAATGGAAGTTCGTTCGGGACTTCGTGGTATACACGTTTGCAAGTCCGGCTTCAGGGCGCCGCCATCTTGCTCGGGTGGGGTGCGCTTCGACGCGTCATAATCCGATTACGAAGCCTTGCTAAGGCGTCGTAATCGGATCATGGGCGCGCTAAGTGCACCCCACTGAGCAAGATGGAGGCGCCCTGAGACCGGACTTGCAAACGTGTACATATACCACTTCATCTTCAACGTTTGTAAGAAACGCCGTCGATCAATGCAGTGTGGCTTCTTTTTTAAACGTATATTGCTTATCTCTTGTTCTACTTGTTGCAGAATTTACTCGAACGTCTAAAATGTTTTGTTTTAATGAATAATCTAGTTCACTATTGCAAACCTATATTATCTGCATGCCATAAAACAGACACAGAGCGCCTTACAGCCTTATAACAAACATACCGTAAAAGTAATTTAAGAGTGCCTCAACCTTGCAGGCACAATGCTTCTTGAATATAAATCTTATTCTCCACACTATTTCAGTGTACGTGTAAAAATATGATTAGGCCAGCTCTATAATATATGCCAGATATGCTTTTTTTAAAATTACGATTGAATTGAACCACGCGAAGGATTCGCTAAAAGAATATAGTTGTTTCTGAAGTAAATATAACCTATGTATAATCACGTTAAGAAAGTGCGGTCCTAACTGCACTTTAATAAAGTGCGAAGTTTCCGAGAATAAATATTTGCCGAAGTTTTACTTTGAGAATTTCTTTTTGTTTAGTCTCGTAATATAATCAAAAATAGTTTACTTCGTTAGGTGTACCTAACGTTTCAGGACATATTTTAAGTAATATAAACCGTGCAAAGTTACATGCGGAATACCAATGAAAAAGTTTATGTGTGTTAACTTTAAATATGGCAGTGCCAATGTTATGCTCTTGCCGTATGAAAATACCTTCGTATAATTGTTATAACCACAAAGATCACCATTAGTCTTTAAGTCTCGGACTAAAGCATTACGTTTAATTCTTCATATTAAGAATCTTGATTTTTTCTGGGTATTTGGGACTCAACCAAAGTGTTATTTGGATCCCTCGACGGTAAAACCTTTTTGCTACAAGTAATAGAATAGACTTAGTGTATGTAGCAAACTGTATGAAGAAGGGCATAGTCTAAGCCGCGTTTGTTTATACGAGGCGAAAATAGCCACCTGTGCTACGGGAAAGCTATTAATAATGACATGTCTCCACAAGGAATTGTGGGAACTCTGAACATATTAGAATTTTAAAAAAATGTGGTTAGTACCCCGATCAGAGGGAAATTTTATATTGCATTTAGTTCAATGCCATATTGTCACGAATGAAGGGGTGATGAAACAAAGAATACCTAAGGAAACTGGAACGGTTAATAGGGCGAACTTGTGCCCAGAACACAAATAGATAAAGGATAGCGTCGCAGACGTCGATGGCGGCGAAACCGCAGGACCGGACGCTGGGGCGAGACTGACTGCGGATTGCCACACGGGGCACCTTTTGTAGCCGCGTGGATCTCTGGAACATTAGGCCTAGACCGTTCAGCGCGTAGAACATTCGCAACTCGATCAGACAAGAAATTTCTTGAATTTGCGCGAACGCCAAGTAGGAATAATAAATAAAAGAACATTCCGCTGCCTGGAATCGAAGCCGTATCTTCCGCGCGACAGCCAAGCACAGTGACCAGTCGGCCACGTGCGCGCTCGCTCAGAGACGCGCGTGGCAATATCTGTGAGCACCGAACCAACTCATGACTCCAAACACGAGCGCTCCAATCAACGTGCACGTGCTCAAAACGTCTTACACTGCCTTTGGTCTAAATTCCATATGAAATGCCTCTGTTTTACGAATACGAATAGCATCTTCTAGGCAGTGAGTCTATGCAAGCTTTCGGACTTGATATAACTAGTAATTAGTAAATTGATCAGCTAACTTAAGCTAGCAAAAAACTCACGTGTAAAATAAAGCCACTGATTATGCTGAATATATTGATTTATTGCTTACTGCATTCTGCGCAGCTTAGTGGAGTCCGTACAAAAGTCGAAAACATTGCGGATAATGGTGGCATACGAGCAGCAGTAAAGGTGGGTTTTCATATTTCTACTGGGCTTTATGCGTGTCGAAGATTGCGAATAATGGTGGAGCTTCTAACAGACATTCAACAAAACTTCATGATTGGTTATTTCGAAAGGTGTTTGAAAGACAAAGTAAAACAGGTGGAGTTTTTTCACTGCTTATGGTATTTATTATATTTTAATATTTTCAGTTTTCATAAACGAGCAATCAAAGGTACATAAAATTGTAAAACAATTTGTACCATGGTATGTTTTCAATTTCACTGGAAAAGATGGTGCTGCGAAGAACCATGAAAATAAATCAACATCTATACATAGACAATTATTGAATGTGTTGTGTTCGGTTTGCGTTGAACCAGAAAACATCCCACATGACAAGAACAATATTTCAATTTCAGGCACTGAAAGCGATAATAAAAGAAGCACCATTGGCAGATGTGAAGCTTCCTGGCCTTGAGCAGTATTCATCACGTCAACTACTTTTTATTTCATTTGCAAATGTATGTATTGAGGTTAAAGGTAACCTACATGTCATCTTGAGGTTACACAGATGTATACAGGGCGTTTTATATCAGCATTAACATTCTTTTAATCAAGCCGTGAAAGCCACATAATGCTGTTTGTACAGGTGAGTTATACGGACAGAGGGGGCTCATCGTGACAGTGACACGCATACCCAGGAAACACGTCAGAGAAACACACAACTTGGGCGAAAGTGTGGCGAACGTAAGAGCCTAACTTAGGCCCAGTTAGGTTTTGCGTCATGACGCTTGTCAGTGCCAGACTATGTTGCCTAACTATAGCCCTAGTTGGCCGATACTAGGACACGCCAAAGTTTGGCGTTTTTTTGGTCCGCCACAGGAGTGCCGAAGTCAGCGCCATACTTGAGCCATAACTGCCAAAGCAACGCCTAACTTGGGTTATTCGGACATGCCAAAGTTTGGCTTTTCTCTGGTCCGCCACAGCAGTGCCAAAGTAAGTGCCATACTTGAGCCATAACTGCAGCCAAAGCAACGCTTAATTATTATATTTCGGAAATGCCGAAGTTTGGCCTTTCTCTGGTCCGCCACAGTTGTGCAAGAGTAAGTGCCAGACTTGAGCCATAACTGCCGAAGTAAATCCTAATTTGGGGATACGGGGCATGCCAAAGTTTGGCTCTTCTCTGGCTAGCCACTGGAGAGCAAAATAAGTGCCAAAAGGGCCAAAGAAAACCCAGAGGCCTGACGAAGTTTGGAATTTCTCTAGTGTGCCACAGAAGTGCTCTTTCACGCACTCCAGAATAAAATTAAATTAAATTAGCATTGGAAACACGATGGCCAGATGTCATCAGCTACATTCCCAAGAAGCACGGCGATACTTGTCAGTGTTATGCCAGTACCGGCCAAAAGTCGGTTCCAATAACGCTGAAATGTCTAGTTTGCACCACCCTTTGATTTTCGGCAGGTATTGCCGTACAGTCGTTTCGCCCCTGCCTAGTTTTCGCGCAATATCGTACGAATACTCTACGATGCGTCTGCTCCGTATTGACGGGATGTCGTGCAAGTCTGTGTTGTGGGGAAGCTGCATATCATTTGTTAAATATCAATCACATACACGGACTAACAATTTTTTTTCGATCGCTCCCAGAAGTTTATTAAACCACTATAATTACACACAGCTTATTCTCGACATATTTACAAAGGTCACACTCCTCTAAAAAACGAAAAACAAATTATAAAATAGAAGTAACACTGATTTCATGCCAAACAAAACTCATAAATTAAAAAAACGCGGAGATTAAAAGGGAAGCAGAACTACCATTAGAAGCAGGCTTGCAGTGTACTTACTAATCAAAATAGAGCAATATCACCTAATCCCTGATAGATGCATAATCCAACTCACGCAGCCCAAAAACACAGTCGAGAAAGAAGGGTGCGCACATTCAACTGAGGTCGACGTCTCATCGCCGGCGAAGATCAGTTTTCGTCGAAGCGCGTTCAACAAACACAGCACAAAAAATCCACGGACTCTGGCGAAATAAATGGCCATCACCGAAAAATTGGCATGGACGTATTCCGGTTGGTTACGAAAGGCACGAAAGCGACAGAACTCTGAAAGCGCATTTCGGAAACCGGACCTACGTGGCCCGCCTATTTCTGTAACTTGTTAAACGGCGAAAACAAAGCACCAGAGATCCCGTCAGCACGTCAGAGAGAGTCACGTGACAGATTTTCGTCCTAGCGTTTTTGTCCTACACGACCTACGCAGAGAGGTCACGCGTTTTGCTCCACTCTTCTGATTTGCTTAAAGCGGCCGTCGCGCTCACTGACATGAAGACACAAACACAGGTAGGGAGGCTTAGCAAAAGGCGAGGTCGCCTTTTGCTCCCTCTGCATTTTTGACTTAAAATAAAGACATTCCATGTCTCGTACCCGAAGCTTGGAAGTTTTTTTTTTTTTTTTAGTTAGGGGGAGAGGGGGGGAGAGTGAAAGACTGTGAAAGAAAGGAGTGTCTGGGGTGATGCTGTCAAATACTTCAAATGAACTCTTTAAAAAAAATCGTCCCCGCCAGGATTTTATCTTAATTCCCCCAAGTGTGAAACGCGCGCAACACCACAGAGCCACGATCGCTTCCGCTTTTCGTTATCGCTACGATTTCACAATGCTCAATCACAAAGCAAGACACGTACAAAGCTACGCTCGCTTTTGTAATGCGCCGCCATTCATGGTCTAGTTAAGATAGACAAAAATAATTACATGGACGTACGCGTCAGTGAATGTACGAGACGTCGTCATAGCATGCACATCAGGGAACCATCTGTCAAAAATGATTGTTTTATATTTAGTTTCTTTCCTAGGGCAATAAAGGAATGGAACCAACTCCCGAATTCCGCCGTCACTATGACAAATGTCTGTGATTTTGTTAAAAATATAAAGAGTATAGAGCTTGATAATGTGCCGTGACTTCGTGTTTTGAATGTATTTCTTTTGCTTTTTTCCTCCCAGTGAATCACTTTTTTGAAGTGTCAGTGTATGATCGTTCTTTTACATCTTGTGTGTATTACCACTCCTGTAAAGGCCTTATAAAGGGCCGACAGTATCAATAAATAAATAAATAATAATGGTGTCTGTTAAGGAGACGTGCGCACATCAGTCTCGCGCAGCGCTTGCTCGAGTGCAGCAGTTTCTGTAAGGTCGAACTAGCCTCACGGCGCGTCCCGATGTTGGCCTGTGTACCTACGCGCGAATGACACAATCCGGCGAAATCTGCATTTGCGTAGTCTGGTCCAGCAACGGCAATGCATTGAGCCCAACTTTGACCTGGAGAAATCAGAAGACACCCAAAATAAAATCAAAAGTTTTGAGTAGAATAAAACTTGATTTGTTTTTAATTAAGTTGCAGACCACCCGCGTACATCCAATACCTCATCGGCCGAACTGCAAGGCAGTGAGCCTAAAGTTCTGGCACCTGTTTCTCGACTTTGGCCCGTAGCTGCCGGATGACAACCGAAATGTCAGAAAGCGAAGCCTAACTTTGGCACTTTTTTGGCGACTTGGGCCCAAAGGTGCCAGATGACTGCCGAACTAACAGGCAGTAAGCCTAACTCTGGCGCTCGTTTGGCGATTTCGGCCCAAAGAGGTCACATAACAGCCGAACTACCAGGGAGTGAAGCCTAACTTTGGCACTCCTTCGGCGAATTATGGCCGAGATACCCTGACTCTTGCCAAATAAGGTTAAATTTGGCTCTAGACTTTGGCTTCTCCGGGCTTTTCGAGGCCCTTAAAAGTCCCAGACATTTGTCAAGTTTTGGCCCAGAGCTTTCTGCTACCTGGGACATTAACTAAATTGTGTAAATTACCTCCATAAGTTGTGAAAATAAACACCGTTCGAACTAGAAACTTGCTGAGCCTTATGGAAAACCACTGAAGCAGTAAATTGCAGAAATACTTGGAGCGTGTGTGAAGCGCGGCGATGAACTAAAGTTACTGCCACCTGTGCTACAGGAGCGAGACTGGCGGTGTGGAAACGTGTATAAGAAACATAAAAACCGCGCGGTCTCCTCAAATTTAGTTGCGTTCTTGGGAATCATATATAAATAAGCGCGCCAAATATTTTTCTAATTATTTAATTAATTGGCTTGTTTGCGTTCACACAGTTTTCTATTCAACCAATAAGTCTTTTCATGTTAAAAAATGTTTTACAAGTTTTTTTAAGGATATGTATTATTGGGATCATTCGCCCTTTATACTTTGTTCCACTTGCCGTATTACTGACCCGCACAAACCGCATTAATGTATTATTTAAGAATTATTTTAGAAAAAAGTACGGTGCGGCTAAGCTAAAACGGCAATACATATAATGAGTATGCGTGTTTGGTCACGGGAGTCACTGGATCTGTAAATACTAATTGAATTCTACATAAGGAAGGTAGCACAGGTTCGGGCCCTTCTCTGTGTTACCTTCCCTATGATGTATATAGTTACCACCACGCTCGTTTTGTACTGAATTGATTGTATTGTTTTACAGCGCAGCTCTTAGGCTCCCGTTTCCGGCTTGAGCGGCGTCGCCGACCCCGTCGCCGTCGGCGTCGCTGTCGCCGTCGGCGTCGGCGTCGGCGTCGGCGTAACCGCGCGGTGCATTATGGGTAAATTTTCCCGCTAAACTTAGCGGAAAAATTTTCTCCTCCATATTTCGCCGAAAATTTTTCCCGCTAGCGGAAAAATTCCCCCGCCATATTTAGCGGAAAAATTTAGCGGAAAAATTTCCCCGCAAAATTTATCAGAAAGTTTTCTCTGCCAAATTTAGCGGAAAAAATTTCCCCGCTAAATTTAGCGGAAAAACATTTCCCGCTAAATGTATCGGGTAGAGTTTTCCGCTAAATTGAACGGGGAAAGCTTTCCAATTTCGCGGGAATTTTTTTCCGCTAAATTTAGCAGAAAAATTTCAGGCTACATTTGGCGGGGAAATATTTCCCCTAAATGAGAGGAAAGTAGGAGAGCATAGCCTCCTCTCCGTACCTTCCCCTCCTCCTCCTCAAGAGCTGCGCTCTAATTCGGCGTTACAGGGGATTGTAAACGTCTTTCATTTTTAGAGCGCAGCTCTTAGGCGCCCGTTTCTGGCTTGAGCGGCGTCGGCGTCGCCGTCGGCATCGGCGTCGACGTAACCGCAAGGTCAAGCAAGTGACCCCCAGGTCACGTGACTCCCCAAGTCACGTGAACCCCAGGCCACGTGACCCCCCAGGTCACGTGACTCCCCAGGTCACGTGAACCCCAGGCCACGTGACCCCCCAGGTCACGTGACCGCCCCGAGGTCACGTGACCCCCCCCCCCCCCGAGATCACGTCACCCCCCCGCGCCTTCCCCCCCTCCTCAAGAGCTGCGCTCTAATTCGGCATTACAGGGAGTTGTAAACGGCTATCATTTTTTTTAATTCAGTTTTTGTAATATATTTACTAATTCTTAAAAATCAAAAGCGCAAACAGCAAGGAGAAGAAGAGGGGACAGGACAAAGCGCTTTCTCCTGTCCCTTCTTCTTTTCCTTGTTCTTTGCGCTTTTGATTTTTAACAATGTATAGCAAACTAGCCAAACAGTTAATTTTTATTCAGTACATTCATTAAATTGTGGATAATGGGTCGTGTTTAACTATATAACTCATATTCCTCGAATTTAGTCTCTATGCAGCAAAATTACAACTAGTGCACGGAAGCAATATATAGAAGTTAATCCTCACAGTCTTCCAGAATATAGGTAAGTGAATATTTAAAATACCTTAACTTCTGTTGCCCTCGTAATATGGGCGTTAATTTTATTAATCAGGTATATGCCTTTTGTAATTTAGATTATAACTTTCGGAGGACAATATAACTAAAATAATTATTTTTATACCGGCCAGTATTTCATAAGTTGATGACCACGGGACATGTTTGTTTGTTTTATCAAAATTGCCAGTCGCAACGGTCTTTGCTTGTACGCATTATTTTGTTGTGGGTTCTTTCGGAACAATTGCTGTTTCGACAAAGCCTGCTGAATATTGCTCACAAACGTGGCTGACCGCGTCTTCGCGAACGTTAACGAGCGAGTTTTTTTTTTTTTATCGTTATTTCTTGGATACCGTGAAGACATATACTGATGTGTCGACCATATGGTCTGTGGTCGCTTTTCAGTTAGTCTTTGTAATCGCAGATCACGTGTGACACCAGACGAATTCTATCAGCGCACAATATTCTCCAATCTATGATAATCGATAATAGTCTAATATGAATTTTTATTAACTGATTGATTTGTTTCTAAGTCAATAATGTATTCAGAAGTACCACTAGGGACCCTGCTAGCATTGCAGGGGGATGGATCGGTTAGTACAAGGCGAAGTTATCTCGATGGTCATTCCAGTATATGATAGTTTCGGGTAGGAGGTAAGAGTAGTAGGCATTGGATTTGGTCATTCGGTCTTGAGTCGGGAAATCTTTCACGAGTGATTCAGTCTCAAAGAAACTTAGGGGATCGGGCTGAAGAGAGACCGTATTAAAGGTGGAGAGTAATACACTTTACGGAGCAATGGGCGAAAAGTTGCACAACTCAAAGAAAGATCGGATTGGGTTACTTGTGATTTGATTGTAGTGTCACTAAAACAAAAGGAATAACCTAAAAGAACAAAAGTACCCGTACAGTTTTGCCCTATTTCAGTTGTGATACTTATGTGAGCCAGAAAGTACCCCTATTTTATTGCAAACAGTTTAGAAAGTGACGCCATCTGTTGTAATATATATATATATTTGATCCACTTTACAAATAGTTATATTAAAAATATTCTTATGCAACAGTTAAAATTATCAAGTATAATTTTAAAAGCAGATAGCAATGTAAAAGCTAAGGTTACTTCATCTCGTTTCACACCCTCGTGTTGCTGGCGACATAACTTCGGCAGTACGTTGCATAATGGGGTCACTGGTTCTTCACATACATAAAAGTTAAGAAACTGTCATTCTCTTATTATTCAAGGCTTACAGCTGATATTTTTAGGGTGGTGTCAGTCATATTTTGTACTTTAAGCCTTCGGAGTGAACTCTAACCTCGCTTTCTATTGTGATGAATTGCTTTAGTCTGTCAAAAAAGAAAAAGGCTTCTTATAGATTATGAGAGGAATAACGTTCTTGTTCTCGAAAATACGTTGATTATCGGTATTTTTTCTCTAAAAATATAGTTGTATCTTTTTTTTAAGCGAAATAGTTTAATCCTATTTAAAATTGTGGACCTCGATATCGCGAATGCAAAATGGGTAAATACGCTCGGCAGCGACTCATTTTCAAAACTAGAGTGTTTTCGGCATTTAAATGTTTACACAGAAGGCCACGGGATACGTTACACGCTAAGCTGTTGTAGCAATCGTAAAGCTTCAATACTTATACTACTTTTCTTTATATAGACTTTTTAGTTTTCAGCTAGGTCCTCATAGTCACTGCAAAAATTATCAATTTGTGAACGTCATTACTGTGTATTTTTCAGACCCTGCCGAGGTATAAAACTTAATTTAAGTCGAGATCTGGCGAGCATGTTACGTTCCCGTCTTCTTTCCTTGCTCTAAGATATTGTTTTTAGTTTCACGTCTGTGTTCGACCACCAAGATTAGTGTCAAACAATGCCGGCGAGCAAACAGACAAGAAGAAACTTCCCTCAATTTTTTTTTTCCATTCGAGAAAGGTGATTCTTTATTCTCCGGGAACTAACTTGGAGACGTTCTTCCGGAAAGGTGGAATGGAAACGCGTGTGAGCCGACAGGTAACGGAAAGATGGACGCATGGAAAGTATTCTGCCAGGAAGACGACGACTTTGTAGGTCGCCCTTTAACAAAGCTAGAGTAGAAAATGGTCCTTCGGATCACATTCTTTCGTAAGATGTTTCAGCGTAACATTCGCATTAAAAATAAAGTATTGCTTTTGAATCTGGGTTCTAACGTTGAAATTACGTTTATTAGGTACGGGTATTCTGGTGCAGCACTGATGTCCTCAAGAACCTTTTTTCAACAATACTGCATTAATACACTACGCACATTTATCGGCTAATATTGTGTCAAACAAAACCTTTTTTTTTTCACTAAGTAGCCTGTTGTTCCAAGTAGTTTTGGCATTATTTCGGCTTTTTTGTATTATGTTTGCCCGATTTTAGCATGGCGCTGCATTCATTAAAAAATACTGAGTAACAAACTTGAAACTAGACGGCCATTCATTTTACCGTGAAGAAAACACCAGCATCACAATGTAAAGTAATGAAGCAGCGGGTGGCACTCGGTTCGTCGAACGACGTTTTAGCGAACGACTTTTCATCGAAAGACACCTTAGCGAAATGTCGGCCACCGCGAAGCTGCGATTTCGGGTGGACCATGTAGGTTATCATCTTTGTAATGAGCCGCCGCAGACTGCCACTTCGAATCAGCGTGAAAGCAGCACGGGGAATGGGTTAACGCACACCCCTGTTATTCACTAATTTGTCAATTCAGCCACATGACGCTGTTCGCTAAAATGTCATTCGCTCATGTGATATGGACCCTGAAGCAGCAACGATAATTGCGGGCTAAGGCCGAGAGAGGCTGTATGGGATAAGTACCCTCTGTTTTATATCTGTTGGTATTGGGTTCCACTAGCTCTCAGGCTCCCAACTTTTATCACGACCTACAAGGTATTGCCTCGAAAGCTTTTTTTATCCAGATTCTAGAGACATACTTCAGAAAACATGGCATATGCTTGGTAGTCCGTTTTAGAAACAAATATTTTGGTTAAATGTTTACGAATCTTGGATGCCGTGCATTTAGAACAACACCTTTAACACAACTCGTTGGTGCAGGTCATGTAAAAAGAGTTGGAAGTGCGTACTGCGCAAACGAATTTTTTGCTTTATATGTCACCAGTATGTTTTTTTGTTTTTTTTCTAACTTGTGAATAGTTTGGAAAGGGAACCACATTACCAATGTTCCGATTATGCACAGTTATAAATTAAAGCAAATGTTTAAGCTATATAAATCAAGTATAGAATATACGACCGATATTCGAAACATGATATTAATCATTTCAGTGTTATTGTGATGCTCGGGATGCGCTGCTTTGGTACAAAAAAAAAAAACAACAGCATCTGCGATCGACTAGGTCAGTCCATTAGGGTGTAAACGTTCAAAGCATAGTTTTATTTTATAACGTTACACGGCTAAAAATATACCTTGGATACTCCGTATTGGTCAGCTTGAACCTGTGTAGAGAGAGGAAGAATCAAAAGGAGAGAAGACACCAGCTGACACGTCTCTCCAATTAAATCTCCCTCTCTCCACACAAGTTCAAGCTGACCAATGCGAAGTAATTCAAGCCCTTACCTTAGACACAATTTCCATAACACTTGTTTTGTGCTGTTACAATCTAAATGTAGCATACTCTTGCGTATATTTGTGTCCCGTATGTCTTGCCTCAATAAACTGGTTTATTACCGTCCAGGCGACTCCTTTTTCGGAGGACAAATTTGAACGGAAAATATTTAAAAAAAAAAAAAACTAAACCGCGTTGTTTGTCTCTGTGCAACCTGATTGTGTTTAAGATAATCACAGATATTTTTATTTCAGTGTTTATTGTCGCTAGGAATATATTTAAAAACGAAATTAATTTAATGCTGGGAAATAGCCTTACTTTCTTTCAATACAACCAGTACATTTTTGTTCAAGATTACTCTCTTTTTTTCAGAGTTAACGTGTCCCTGCAGAACTGCAACGCATTTCGAAAGGCGTTCAAGTGTGTGCCCGGTTCTCCCATGGCTCCTAACAATAAATGCGTTCTGTGGTAACAACATATGATGCAGTCTAATTTACTCTCCTAAATGATATAACAAGGTCAGCGCCTGCTTCGCTCTAGGCTGCACTGCTTTTCATGATGCGGCGTGTTTATCGCAGCTAAGAAACGAACGTAGCAGCCACGCGAAAGTAGTTATGTGGTTCAAACCCCGCAGGTCAATACTTCGTTCTACTTTTAAGGGGTACTGACACCCCCAAATTGGTATTATTTACAGCTTTAAAAGCTACAAAATGGTGTCATAGAAAAACAAAAAAATAACTGCAACGAAAAAAAAACTGCGCGCCGGCGCGTTTTTTAAAGGGGCTCGCCCTCCTCAACCACCACACCTCCTCGCGATTGTCTTTCAGATCCCGTGACGGGACATGCATGCTGGCTTAGGATGCAGAAATATTGAGGTTGCAAATGTTGAATTTTTATATAATTTATTACGGCGTGCATAAACCATTATTTGTACAAGCGCGACTTGCGCACGAGGGCGCTGGTTTCAAAATGTAAAAATAAAATTCCGGAAGTGGTGCCGTCGCGAGGTCAACGCCTCGACGTCGTCTCCTGTACTCTCTTTGTCATATTTGCTTCGATCTCTCGAAATGGCGACGTCCGATCGTTTTGCCGGAAGTGAGCGCGATGTTGGCAACGGGTTGAAAGGCCGTGTGTCTCTTTCGGTACCAGATGACCTTTCGGACTTTGGGAGGAGATTGTTGAACGTTCGCGGAAGTTGGGTCCGGTACCGAAAGAGACGCCGGATCGAGTGCACGAATATCCCAATGAGGGCGCTGCCAAGTCGTCGGTACTCACGCCCGCTTCAGATCTGTAGCTCCTTGACAACACAGACTATTAAGGTCGCGTAGAGTGCACCAACCAGTGGTCATGCGGAATCGCCTTCCAGCAACGCCTTCTTCTCCACTTTAGTATTTTGAAGCTTCGTAGAGCAGCACTTTCGGATGTGCCAGTGCTGGGACAGTCGCTGGTGCAAACACCCACGGCGACATCGCCCCTCACGTCGTTCATAAAAGTCTGCTGCACTTCGTCTTCCACTGCCCCGCTTTGGACCAACAATAAATCGAAACTCGGAACTACAGTGTTCTAGAGGGTGTAGTGGCAAGAGCGGCGCCCGCTTACAATGGGCCGCGTGAAGACGGTCAACGTAGATGCCGCGAGTGGCGCTGGAGTTCCGTGCCCTAAGAGAATTTGTGGCAGATGTGCGATGAGCGAAGAAGACGACGAAGCTGAGGCGGTACGCTTCTCCCGAACGTAGCACTGCAGCACTTTTCTTTGTGGTGTAGGGGCGTGGAGTCTTCTCCGTTTCGTTGCCGTCTCGGTCATAAATGCAAGGAAAAAGACGGACGCACACACTGCTTCGCGCCGGGATGCAATTCGGGCTACCCGGTCAACAAGGGCTGCCACCAACGATCGTAAGCCGTCGCTGTTTCGTGCGCCAAAGGAGGAGTCGCGCAAACTACAGTGGGGAAAAAAAATCTTAATCGAGAAGATAAACGCCTCGCCGAGACATCAGCGGTGTGCGAGAGACATTTTGAACCGCGCCTTATCTTTCGGGACTATGTGCACATCGTCAATGGCGAAGAGGTTAGGATTCTATGCCGCAATATATTATGACTATTTTGTAGTCTTTTTCCGTACTATGTTGCTTTATATCTGTCATGTGCTTGCTGTGTATGCCGATGAAGTGTATTACCACTTTTGAGAAGTCATAAAGCAGTGAGTTGAGAATATTTTTTTTTTCATATTAAGGGTTGTTGAAGTTAGTGTTCATATCGCATTTTAACGCTTCATGTACTCCCAATCGAGGTATTTTTTCTTCATAGACTGCCTTCCACAAAAAACAATTTGTTATATGTTCGCCAGTTGCTGTGGCACCTTGGCCGTTCCCAAACGCGCTCCGCCTTGCACCTTACAAACACATGTCCCCGAATCAGCAACACGATGACAAAAAACAATACACCAGTATCCTCTCACCATTAAAAAAGTGAGGGATTTATTGAGATTTATTTGTGTAGTTTTCCTTGTTATATCAGCATCGCGTGGTTTCTTTCGCAGCTATTAAGGCGGCGGTCCCACGGCGGCCATCTTGAACAAGCCATTAGTTCAACCACTAGATGGCGGCACTCATCCGTGTGGCCAGAAAGCAGGCTCGAGGCAGTGATGTTCCTCCTCTGCTCTTAATTTTCTCCTTTCTGCTGCTCGCCCGTGCACGTTCAGCGCTCAACGCGTGCTCCCGCTGACACAAATGCCAGCAAACGTGCCAGTGGTGCTAGCAGTGCCCAGTCCGCACAGAAGCGGAGCCCAGCTAGCTCATCGACCCGATCGAGAGTGCCTATTAGCGGCAAGATGTTTCGGTGGCGCCCTCGTTCGGTTACCTTTCGTGACGTCATTACCTTGTGAAAAACAAGTTCGATGGTGTTTGTAATGGGCATGGTGGAAACCTGAAATCATAGCGCTCTCAAAGCAACACTGCCAACACCGTCAAAATTGAAGTTCTTACATTCCTCTTATTTGCGTCGACGATAATTCCTTTGCTGACGTCATAGTCAGCATTCGACCAATTGTGGTGGGCCGACCACAGCGACGCTTTCGATCGCTCACGTCGCCAATAGCTGGGCAAATTTCTTTTTTTTTTTTATCCTGGTTTAGTTTCCACGCTGCAGGGTTGGCAAAGCGATTTCGTTAGAGGCTCACAAATCAGTAGCTATCGTTTTAACTTTAAAGCATTAAAAATATATTCAATAAATCAATGAAGAATGTTATCAAACGATAAAGAACATATATAAGACATGCCTTGTCAGCATTTTGTGAATGAAAGAGGTTTTGCACGACATAAACGTTTAAATTCATTTGCGCTGTAAGTCGAGCGCAGCTGGCATAACAGGCCAATGAGGCCAGTCAAGCAGAGCCAAAAAACACCATGTCATGGAGCTCAACGTCTTATAGTGCGTTTTTTGTCCCCGGTCAATGCAATCAAGCGCAAACCATACACCTTGGCCTTGCGCTTTTAGTGTGCGTGCTTGTGCTTGTGTACCTTAGTCTTTGACTGCATTTTGATCTATGATAAAACAAGCAATAGCAGACTCTTTTTCAAGACGGGTGTTCAGAGGGACGCTCTATATAACTCATCATTTTGATGATAGTTTGATAAAGCTTGATCATCAGTTATCTAACCTTATAAATAACCACCCCAAATATTGTTGAAATAGTACGCCGAGGTCGAAGAATCTTAATGTTCAAGAAAAGAGTAAAAGTGTATTTTTTAGTCCCAGTGACCTAAGCTTAAAAATATTTAGTCGAGTGGGTAGCAGATTTCAAAGTGTGTTTTATAGTGCTTTTGATTTTTTTTTCAATAATAATATATTAGTCGATAATTTGATGTTGAAAAAAATATACCAACGTCTTACATGTGTTCTGTTTGAATGCAACAGAAATGGGGAATTTCACAGTAACGCTGACATTTTATGGTAATGAATGTGATCTCAGTGATGGTGATGTGAATGATTTCTATTTCAAGCTTTTGATGATGTTGATTATTGATTATTGTGACTACAATGCTTAGCTAATGTCAATTTGATTTTTTTTATGTATAATTGCTTTTTATGCTGACACTGGTCCTGTACACTGTTGAATGCTGTAAAAGGGACTGATGGCATGGTCAGAATACTTTTTAATGCGAAAAGATTATTTGCCTCATTAGGCGAAAATCCGGCGGCGTCGTCGGCGGCATGGCCGAGCGATGGTACCAAAAATTGACGATGGCGCAAAGAGTAAAAACACGTCAGAAATGCCCGGATTAACGTCACATTTTTCACGAAGGTTCCTATAAACTAAGTAAATGAATGGCGCTTTAGAGAGAAACTCTGTTACATTTCGGTCTGGATGGGAATTGAACACGGGTCTCCGGGGTGCGAGACGGCCACGTTTCCCCGACTCCACGGCGGCTTTGTTTTTTTTTTGTTTTTTTTTTCTCTTTATTGTCGACGCCACGGCGGCTCCACGGTCCTGGCTGACTAAGGTGTGCCTAGTGCATGCGTCACTGCATACGTCCCGTCACAACCATCTGGCGGACTGAAGATGTGGCCAAGTGCGTGCGTCATTGGGCACGTGACGGCGCAGCCAAATGGGAGAATCGGTGGCGGGTGCTGCCTCCCGCGCGTCACACACCGAATCAGCAGAAATAACTTTAACCCATGTCAAAAAAAATAAATCGAAAACATTTCACCAAAGGGACTACAATGCTTTCGCATTCCCACACGTAAGCAGTCTTAAGTGTCTGTGCCGAATTTCCTTTTGTATTCTTTTGCCACAGCCCCTCAGACAAACGTATCTCGGAAATAAGGATTATTATTTTTATTATTAACTCACGCACACTTGTTGTCGTAATATTTATTTGTATTTTTACAACATGTACACGGGAGAACCGCCAAGCGGTCCAGATCATCCAAATTTCAGTGTGTCTTCCCGTTCCTATGGCCGTCTGCACGTTCACGTTCAAATGGCATAAAACCGTAGACCGTCTTCTCTTTTCAAATGACAACGAACCGAAGCAGGCACGTAGCCAGGGGGGGGGGGGGGGGGGGGGGGGGGGCATGGTGCCCGGCCTTTCCCCGAAATCTTCCATTTTCCTGAGACCTCCTCTCCCCCCTCCACCTCATACAGCATTTTGTCATGGGCGCCCCCCCCCCCCCCCCCCCCAAACAAAATCCTGGCTACGTGCCTGAACCGAAGACCACATGACGGTGGTGACAACTCAGGCATTTTTCCGCCCAATCGTTTTTTTATGCATTTTGAAGTGCGCGCAATCCGGTGTCACTCAGCTCGAGCCCGTAGCTTTGGCTAGTGCATAGACGCCATTTTACCGCCCAAATCACGCACCGAGTGCGCAAGAGCGTCACGCGCTGGCACATTCAGAGCAACAATGGATGTCTTCACCCTGAGACAGACAGACATGTAGGCAACCTAGGCTAGAGTGAACAGGCATGATCTCTTACGGCCATTGTACCGGGAGTAGTTGCTCCCTGCGGCGGCAGCTTGGAGGGGTCACTGTAACCCTACCGCTCCTACAGTGCTTTAATTCCTTCTGAGAGGCACGTCCTCCTCACCGTGTTGTCCTCTTTGCTCGGGGGTTGAGTTAGGTAAGTTTCTAGAGTAATTGGACCTATAGGTCGTGAGGCCAGCTGCCTTCAGGGACTTATGCGGAACACGTCTTTCTCTTCGTCTCATTAAGAAACAAGTTTGTATAGACAAGAATTTAATTATTGTAAGCCGAAACTTATTTCAATCGGCTCACTACAGTTATTTCAAGCAAGTATGATTGCACACATTTTCAATCACATTGGTCGGGGAACAGTTGTTCAGGATGGCTCAGGCGGCGTTGGGCATGGTTGTGTGGTCGCACGCCTACGCGGCTAAAGAAGTTCCATTGCTCCTCGGCGAGAGCGAAGGCCACAAGGAAACCGCTCTCTAGCCCGGTCATGGAAGAACATGGCAGGGCAGCACTGAGCATCTCGTTTGATTTTATTTCGCAATACTCATTGCGGGGACTCAGAAAAACGAAAGAAAAGCGCGAGGAAACTTCACGAGTTGTGATCCTGGACCGGCTTGCTAGAACAGCATCTCAGCTGAGACTGAGTGAAAGAAAGCACTGCAAAAGGTTGGGCGCACGACTGTCTTGAGACGCGGCTTGAGTCCCGCTCAGCCCGAGCGCTGGTTTTGGCATTGCTTTCTTTCCCAAAGACTCAGCTGAGACGCTGTTTCTAGCAAGTCTGACCTGGCTGCTTATAATTAGTTGCAAAGGACAAGAGTCGTGGGTGGTGTAAACGCAAAGTGGAAGCCTGGAGTCGTTGCATTATTAAACCAACACCATGCAAGTTGATCGTCTGACATTGTTCTTATTTGAAAAAATTAAATAAAAATTAATCCAAAGAAAGACGACCGTAGTGAGAATTTCGTACATGTGCAACGCTTTTGATAGGGCACTGCATGGAAAGGGGGTTTATTAGACCCTTTTCCTGAGCCTCAGATTTGAACCACGATCACTGGCTGTTTGTTGCCTTACTATGAGGACCAGTCACTGCGGTTTACGCATAACACTCTCCGTAAGTTTTCTACAAGTAGAGTAACGTTAAAACTGAAAATCTAAAATTCCTGCACGATGGCGAGCAAAACAGAACCAGAGCGGTTGGAAAGCTAGAACCCTAAAAAGAAAAAATTTCGGGTAAAAATCTTGGAGTGAAGGAAAAGAAATTTCCCTTTGTCGTCACCATCATATGGAGCTCAATATTCGCACCTTTCGTGGTGTCGGAACATGGCAGGGAGCATTGAATAGCTTATTTATAGGCACTAGATGTTTTCGAGAACTTGCTCGTGACCCTTGTTTTTTTCTTCTTTTTCTTGCAAGATTATTTACTCATTGCAAGAACGAGGAAGTAGCGCGAGGAAATATTTGAGAAAAGAATCCTCTGCATCAGGGACAGAATCCCCCCAGCGCCACTTTTCCTGAACTTCCCAACCTCGAATTTCAGCCACCTTTCAAAAGATGGCGCAAGTGCGCGTCGTCTGCTACAACATAGGTTCTTTTTATTATTTAGGACAATTAGTATGCTTTAAAAAAATTACAATCATAGAAAGTGATTTTAATTAGAACGAGAAAAGCACTAATTAAAGAATCGTTGCTTAAATAGCTGCCCTCTTTTTTGAAACCGGTTTCTTGCGTACAGAGTCGAGCTTCAAAATAGTCCCATGATTTAAACATATTTTAAACAAATCTGATTATGAATACGAAAAAATCACGCTTCTAGTGAACCAGCTCAGTTCCTCTAGCATACAATTAAAAAAACATTAGGTCAGATGCCAGAACGCTGTCTGAGAAAACCAAGAACGCGTTAAGGGAATTTTTAGAAATTTTACCATAATCAAGTTGTGTTTACAAGAAAACGGCTGGCGTTGCACTTCTAATATTTTGTATTCTGAGTTCCTATGTTTACCACAAGCATGCCCTTAAATGTCGTTGCTGCGTTATGATGTGAAACTGAGTTACGAGACTTCAAAATCCCATAAAAAAGGCTCTTTTTGAATAAATATTAAAAAATGTGAGCGTGCTAATTAACAAAAACACGTATGCACGGAACTAGACGAGTCCTTCTTCTATTCAATAAAAAAACAAGAACGCGTCTTGGATGCATTGCAAGTCTAGAAACTTGGAATGCATAGAGGTATGTCTCTGAAAATATCAAAACTTGCACTTTTTGTTTTCTTATTGTGCGTTAAGTTTTGAAAAATGTGTATCATATTTTGCATTAAAAGAGTGATGATGAATTGGCTATTTATTTGCAAAAAGAACGAAATACGTAACACGCGCACAGACGCGACATTTGCACAGCAAACAGGAGCGTTAGCAGAGCTGCCACCGGTATTATAGTTGGGGCCGTGGGACCGCCGCCTTAAGCGTGCAGCCCAAGTGAGAGCGTTGCTGAACGACCTGTCAGTACAGAGAAGGGGGGGGGGGGGGGTTGATATTGATCAAATGCTCTCCATCAAAAACACGCGAATAAAAAAAGTAGAGGATAGCACACACTCTAGAGGCATTAGTGCAAAGGAAAACCTACAAGTTTTCACATTAACGCTTGTTCTGCTTCGCGAAAAGCTCCAGTCGAACCACAGTAGTACACGCCGAGCAGCGCCGACGACGAGGCTGACGGGGGCACGTTCCTGTAGAAATATCTAGGAAGGACGAGACCAAGCCATGTCCGCTGGATTCTAGACATGAAGTGCGTGTGTCGCCGGCGCTTCGTTCTTCTTTATTCAAGCCTCTTGCCACAGTTCCTAGGGCACAGAACAGCAGCGCTACGGTGTCGTCTACGCGCAAAATCTTCACGCGGTGGCCGCCGCTCTTGCCACTACAACTCTCTAGAACACTGTACTCGGAACGGACGCGCGTTGTCTGCTCACGCACGCATTGCAGGGGTGGAGTGAAATCCGAGAGCGAGCGCCTGATAGGCGACGAGAAAAGAGGAAAAGATGGAGGACAGTCTCGCTAACAGGAAAAATAAAAGAAGGCAAGAAAATGCTCGAAGCCATCCTCGACATCACCGAGGAGCGCGTGAACTTCAAATACGGCTTTCTGAAAATATGTGTTGTTCTTTTTTAGAGCGCAGCTCTTAGGCGCCCGTATCCGGATTGAGCGGCGTCGGCGTCGGCGTCGCCGTCGCCGTTGACGTCGCCGTCGGCGTAACCGCGCGGTGCATGATGGGTAAATTTCCCCGCTAAATTTAGCGGAAAAATTTCCCCGCTAAATTTAGCGGAAATATTTCCCCGCTAAACTTAGCGGAAATATTTCCCCCCTTAATATAGCAGAAAAGTTTCCCCGCTAAATCAAGCGGAAATGTTTCCTCGCTATATTTAGCGCAAAACTTTCCCCGCTAAATTTAGCGGGAAAATTCCCCGCCAAATGTAGCGGAAAATTTCCCCGCTAAATTTAGCGGAAAAAGTTTCCCGCTAAATCTAGCGGAAAATGTTCCCCTAAATGGGGGCGAGCAGGAGAGGAGGAGGGGCATAGCCCCCTCTCCGTACCTTCCTCTCCTCCTCCTCAAGAGCTGCGCTCTAACTCGGCGTTACAGGGAGTTGTAAACGGCTTTCATTTTTTTTTTTGTTTTTTTTTTTTTATCTGCATATACGTTGTTTTCAGGCTTCAAATTTTGAGGGTGATGCCTAAGTACCGAAAACCATGTGCTACAGTTGGGTATATATATATATATATATATATATATATATATATATATATTTAAATGCTTTTGGGGGTGTCAGTGCCTTCTTGAAGTCCGACACACTCAACCAATCACCTCCCCCCCCCCCCCCCGCCCCCCCAAAAAAAAATAAAAATAAAAAACAAGGCGCACGATTACGACACATTGAAACTGCGTGATTGGTTTTGTCGGTGATATCGAACTGACAAATGCGATATGAACGCCGTGACGATGAATTTTCGGCGCTGATTGATTGCTGGCTCCATCCAGTTGTAGTGTAGGCTGCGGTCGAAAGTGAAGGGAAACGCAGTATAGCTCCGTTTCATCTTTCGCTTGTCTCCCGGAATGTTCCAGTAGAATCATGTAACTTGGAGGATGTTAATGGCTCGAATGTCTTAACGCGATGGCGTTGAGAAGCTCGTGTCACAGAAAGTCTGGCATCGGCGTTGGTAGGACCGTATAATCCCATAATTCAGCGCGTCCATCCAGGTGTGACGGCACACGTGGCTGTGACGTCATGACCCTATCGACCAGCTAAATTTTGAGGAAAAACTTTCCCCTACTTTCAGCGGAAAATGTTCCCGCTTAAGTTATCGGGAACTTTTCCCGCCAAAATTAGCGGGTTGATAGAGTCATAACGTCACAGCCACGTGTGACGTAACGCATCACGGGACATGACGTCACGCGTGACGTAATGTGGCGTCACGTGACACGAGACGCTACCGAGTAGGCCGCGCAGACGAGTTTTCACGGCTTGGGAACGAGTGCGGGTGGATATGATCGAGAAGGCATTCCGAACAGCGCACGATAAGCCTATCGCGTTCCACACTTAAAGGTGAAGCTTAAGCGTCTCCCCAGTTTTTTTTACTGACAACATAATTTCTGTAGAAAAGTAGCCGCGAGTGCCAGCATACAGGTAGTGGCCTATTTGTCGCTGCCGTACTGCGCACGTTACCTTTCTTGACTTAGAAACAAGCTCAAGAGTCGCCGAACATTATTTTCAGCTTTCCATTTGTCCACCTTTCGTTTTCGATCCCTGGCATGCTGCCAGATCAGTGGATCAGTGGCGTGCGGTGCAGCGTGGCCCACTCCACAGGGGCCTGTGACAAATAGTCCGCGCTGTTCTGCGCGTGGCTTGAATTGTAGGCGGTCTGTGATGTCGACCTCCTGCAACCCTAGTCTTCTACGCGTAAGTCATCCCGAAGGATCCATGAGGACGTCAAGAAAGCAGAGCGAGTCGACGCCAGCAGCTACACCTTTTGGCGTCGGGACGTCCACTTTCAGCCTGCAGGACACCCGGTGTCGACGTCGACACTGACAAGCCGTCGCTGTCTAGTTGAGAAACTCCTAAAAGGATTCTTCGGAACCTATAAATTATTAGCCGCCTTGTGATCACAGTTATGCGTTTAGGGGATGAGACGAGAGCTTATGGTGAGGTCAAAGCGAAAGCGTCGTCTTTCCCCCCCAGACTCCGCGCGGGATCAGACGACGCTCTTCTTCACTCTGATTCGAGGGAGACAGCGAGTAGAGACAAATGCAGCTAGCCTTTGCGCCTACCCACTAACCCGTCCAATCACAGCTTTGCGCTTTGACGTTACCACACGCTCTCATATCCTCTTCTCATTCAATTTCTCTCCTATGAAGTGCTTCCCGACCAAAGGCCACCTTCATTATGATGTCCGCCGCCATCCGAGGTTGTATACATCGTCTGCCTCGAGCAGCCTTGCTACGCCCAATAAGATGTTCAAATCTGGCTTTTAATTGTTTAGCATTTTTGTCGCTTTCTTTTTTTCAATTATTGACATGTTTTTGAAAAAGCATTTCCATTTGCATGTCGCACTCCGCATCGCACGTGGCCTCAAGGTTACGCCGCTCGAACCGCGCCGAAGTATTTTTTATGCAAAAATACTCTAACCGCCTTGAGACTTCATAATTAAAAGAAAACAGACTTGACCTGTCATTCCAAGTCGGTGTACGTACATATTTTAAATATAACACAGTTTACCCCGCACTAAAAATATCTGGAGCATTTACTTCCCCGCCAAAAATTGGGACAGCCAATCGTTGCAATCTACGGACAGAGCTCGGCGAAATGCGAGGGTCAAAATATGCTTATACTTCGTTTCACCTTATCTGCGAGCGAAGCCAAAGCAAGAAGCGCGAGACCAGCGTCTTTTGGGTTTCTCCCCAGCTCGCGCGCTCGAGCAAAGCCTGAACGCATGGAGCTTTCGTGCTCGCGCTTCCAGCTTTGCCTTCGCTCGTACATATGGTGAAACGAAGTATAGTACCATTGTGTAGCTTTGAACTAGCGGAAAGGTGGGCATATAAGTAATGAGGACGTAGTCTTTTTGTTTCCGGTAAACCTTATGACCGTCTTTTGTGTTCATGCAAAAACTGTAACAAAACTTCTTTTTTTTTTCTCTCGAAAGCGTGCTGGGAGGTTTTGTCGGTGGTTGGAAGTGACCTTGGCCATTGTGTACATGTATTCAGGGCGTGGTCGTTTTTCCAACTTCCTCATTT
>JABSTQ010008503.1:0-26405 GCA_013358835.2 Ixodes persulcatus | reverse complement strand
AGCTTGTGGAGGGACAGTGGCTGAACGTAAAGAAATGTGGGCTTCCTGCTTTACGAGTGAGCTAACTGTTAGAACTAATAATGGAACAGAAGCCCAAAACAAAATGCTCAAAGAGCACTACTTGAAATGCCACAGTGGACAAAAGAGCCTGACAGGTCTGCTGCAGACGATGAAGACTTTTTTGAGCGATAGGGAGATGCATTTCTCAAGAGACAACTTGCGCTTCTCCTCAGACTACAGAGTTTACCACTCTTCTGTACCAACATTCCTGCACAACAGGCCTCCTGCTGTGGTCAAACACATAATGGCAAGGCTACATGCTGCCGAGGACATTGATGCGGACCACATAACGAAAGATGAGCCTAGTGGCATATTTCACGTTCAAAGTGCTGCATTGGCAGATGCTTCTTACCTTGTGCAGTTCTCCACACCGAGCTGCAGTTTCCCAGATTTTCAGAAGACAAGACTGCCCTGCAAGCACTTCTGGGCCATATTTTTGCACATCCAAGATTGGTGCTTCGACAGGCTGCCTGCTTCTTATAGGAATGGCCCATTAATGAGCCTTGACAGCTTAACTGTCACAGATGTTGCAGTAGCCACCCCATCGGAAAGCTGTGGACATGTTGCGGCTAATGTGAGTGAAGAGTGTAATGCCACAGACACCGCACTCTCAGACTTGGAACGTCGGGAAAAGTTGGGAATAGGAGCGCTGAAAGCAAAAGTCCTAGCAGCATTTGAAAGGGGAAAAAGCTTATCCTACTACTGCGTCAGCCAAGATAATCTGAATAAAGTGCTAGAACTGCTTGGAGAGTACAGCTCCCTGCTTCAAGAAGGGACACCGTCTGTTGGCGGTCCGGGTCTACGTGGCTCACCCACCAAGGGGTGCTCCGGTCAGCGCAAAAGACAATCGGGCAACTGCAGCGTGTCCAATGTCTCCGAGCTGAAACGACACCGCCCTCTTCACCAAGAGCATTGGCGTGCACGGGGACGTGTTGGGGAAAAGGCAGAAATGCTACGAAAAACATACAATGTTGCACCAACCATGAGTAAAGATTAAAGATGGAGGAAACGATTCCGAGATCTAAAATCTTTAGATATTCAAATTTAACATGTTCCAAATTGTAATATAGTGTATTCTGTGGGACGTGGTTGTCCGTGAATATTCCTTTAGAACTATCTACAACCTTTTCTTGCTTTGTGTCTGTTTGAATGAATGAATGACATGTTTTCGATTTCTATGGCACCATTATGTACATACTCCTTGTATTGTACACTTCCTGGCACCCTCATCACATCGCAGAACGGTACAGTATCCTGTGCGACTTGTTGGCACAAACACAAAATTCATGCTTTGTTTTACTTCACTCATACTGATTAGTGCTGGAGAACAGATTTTACCGTTTAAATAGAGAGCCGGCTGGCCCACACTAGCTCATTCCATTACATAGTATCTTGGGTGAGAACTATTCAGGTGTGAAATAAAAACTAAAATCTGGCAACTGCGCGTTTGTGCAAGCTGTGTCATACTCTCTACATATAAAGCCACCACCTAAAGTGCACCGAACGTGTTGAATATTTAGAGTTTCCTCACCTACCTTTTCTTTTCCATAAATCATCAGAACCCTCTGCGGTGCCTCAGTGAAACGTATGGGGTACATGCACATAGCATCGAAAGCTCTTTAGCGAAGCATGGACAATTTTTTTTTTTTTTTAATTTCGAGGTTTTTTTTGGAAGTTTAACCAACCGAGAGACATACCGTATACAAACATGCACTTGCATACCAGTACCAAACACAGTACTGTGTGCACTTGATACACCTCCATATTTCGTGCAAACGTCCTTTTTGCTTGGAATACTGTTCACTGCATAGAAACATGTCAATAAGTGCAGTTCAAACGTGCCTATAGACACCTTCCGCAGTAAAACCTGACTTTCCCTTTAGCGCAGCTCGTCATCTCTAAAAACAACATAGTCATGCTCTACAATGATCGAGTGCCCGTAAGTGCAATAACGACAGACATCTTCGCACTTTCAAGAAATGTTTATGTAACGTAGAAACTTGAGTGATATACAAAAAGGAACCATATACTTCGTCTCATCCTAACATGGACTAGCCTGTGACGCTACAAGCGCGAGCTCCTTGCGTTGAATCGTACTACCTTGACTGCTCGAACGCACGTGCACCAGGAGTATCAAAGCTACTCGTTCGTGCTTGTAGGTTCTGCAGTTAGTCAATCTTAGGATGAAACGAAGTGTAAAATAAAGTACTTACTCACAAGTCGGTACACCTGCGAGAGCAGCCGCCTGACCACACAACACAGATATAATAAATAATGTAACGATGCGTGCGACGTGGTGCCTCTGGTACACCGTACTTGTACCACCTGTACGCCAAGAGGGCCAGGTATTGTGTAGCGCCAAGGAAAATAGAAAAAAAAACTAGGAAGCACAAAGATGACCAGAGTTTTGAAGTCCAACCCGACTGACGGAGCCGGCGAAGCATTTCAAAAAACGCCAATAAAAAAAAAAATAAACGCGAAAAGAAACAAAAAACCTATAAATCGTAGCTTATCCTCTTAGTGATACACATTAAAAAAAAAAGACAGCATAAAGTTAAAACTAAATAGTACACTTAAAATTTGTTTTTAACCGAAAAAAAAACACGTCACTTCCGGTTATGCTTTTGTTTATGTTTTGTTTCCGTACCGAAGCGACATCCGGAAATGCGCTCCCGCGCGTTGCACGTGCCTCGTGCATCGAAGCACCTTGTGCTACTTTTAAAAAATGAAGGGGCATTACCATGCCCAACACCGCCTGAGCCATCCTGAACAACTGTTCCCCGATTACTGCGATTGAAAATGTGTGCAATATACTTTCTTGAAATAACCGTAGTGAGCCGACTGAAATAAGTTTCGGCTTACGGTAATTAAATGCTTGCCAATACTAACCCGTTTCTTGAGGAGACGAAGAGAAAGAGGTGTTCCGCACAAGTCCCTGCAGGCAGCCGGCCTCATGAGCTGTGGGTCTAATTACTCTAGAAACTTGTCCAACTCAACCCCGGAGCAAAGAGGACAACACGGTGAGGAGGAGGTGCCTCTCAGAAGGAATTAAAGCGCTGTAGGTGCGGTAGGGTTACAGCGACCCCTTCGAGCTGCCGCCGCAGGGAGCAACTACTCCCCGTGCAAAGGCCGTAAGAGATCGCTCCTGTTCACTCTAGCCCGGCCATTGTTCTTCCAACTGCTGAACGAGGCAAGCGCATGTTCATTAGCACATTTGGCTTCAAACCTAAACATGTCAGGAGAATAACGCGGAGGGAAAACTTGCGCTGCAGAACCCAGGAATCATCGACTCAAACCACGCTACCGCCCACTTAAATCTGGATGAGCATCGTACCGGCGTGCTAAATTTCTCACCCACGTCGGAGAAACTAGGTGCCTCTTAGGATAGTTTAACTTTCCACTGCCGAAACATCTAACAACAAATTAATGTTAGATTTTAACAACAAATGCACAAACGTTTTCTACACAGAAAACCGCGCCTGTTCTGTTCTGTCCGCCATCGTGCAGGAATTCTTCAACTTTCAACCTTAATCTACTCGTAGAAAACTCGAGGAGAGAGTCCTGTCTAAAACGCAGTGACTGGGCGTCACGATGAGGCAAAAAAAAGCCAGTCATCGTGGCTCATATTCGGCACTCAGAAAAAGGGTAGAATAAACCGCTTTCCCGCGACGTGTGCTAAAGATAGGCCAAACGCTCATTGTGCCGTTTTCCTGCTGAATAATTTTTGTTTATTTGATTTAAATAACAGCAGTATCGCTTTTATAACAGCCATATGCTTCGCGGCAACTTGACCGTCTAGGACTTGCAAGCGCGCTGCTTGGCTCTCCCGAAAATTCCATTAAAAAGAAATCTCTCGAATAAGAAAACTTATTCAATAAACGTTTTCTGAAACTGAACCTCACAGGCATGCCGGTTTGGTGGCTCAAGTAGAACACTATTTCTTTGAGTTTAAAAACCTCAGCTGAAGTGAAAAAAGTAAAGGATTACTAGTAACTCATTACTCAAAAACGTGTTTGAATTACAGAATCGTTAAAGCTCAAGAAATGCAATGAAGGCGTTACAAAATGTCAATCAAATGTAATTGACTGCAAGTGACTTGTAACGCGTTGCGAACAAGTCTGCCCGCAATCCGCACTGCGCGATCTACGAAAAGCCCCTATAATAGGGCCTTCTCGTGGACCCCAAACTGCGGAATGGGGGCCTAGCGGACGTGTGCTCAATCTGCACTCAGTGTTATGGCACGATCGAGTTACAGCTGGTTCCCGCTAGCATCGCGTAGCATCGCGTAGCTTTTGTGAATGTTCTAAAGATTCCTAATGGTGATTCTGCTCGCTATTTTCAGCTGAGAAGACTGTCGTGCTGCAAAATAGTTGTAGACGGAAACTGCCGTGCTCGACGTCGAAACTGATCATTTCAAGCAGAATCGGATTATGTAAATCAGGCATAACAAGTCGGCGTTTTCTACCGGCTACAATGTTCAACGTCACCTTGTATCTCCGGTTTACACTGGGTCAATTGAGCCTGAACACCCATTATGTTTATAAGTCTTTAGAGGCTTATCATTATTTTATAACGCGATTATCGTGAAGACAGCGTGCATATACCTTCATGCGGTCTACGGTTCGTTGTCATGTAAAAAGAGAAGACGGTCTACGGTGTTTCGCCTTTTGAACGTGAACATGCAGACGGCCTTAGGAACGTGGAGACACACTGCCCTTACAAAACTCATTGATATTTTTTGTAAGGGTGAAACTTGGATGATTCGAACCGCTTGGCGGTTCTCCCGTGTGCATGTTGTAAAAATTCAAATAAATATTACAACAACAAATGTGCGTGAGTTAATAATAATAATCTTTATTTCCAGACATGCATGTGTCTGAGGGGATGCGGCAAAAGAACATAAACGAAAATTCGGCCCAGGCAAATTAGACTGCTTACGTGTGGGAATGCGAAAGCATTGTAGTCTCTTTGGGGAAATGCTTTCGATGTATGTTTTACACATGCATTAAAGTTCTTTCTGTTGATTCGGTGTGTGACGCGCGGGAGCCAGCGCGCTCATGTTATACACTCATGATGTGGCGCCACCTCCTCCCCATTGGCTGCGCCGTCACGTACCCAATGACTGACGCACAAGGCAACACCTTTAGTCAGCAAAATGGCTACGACGTGACGTGTGGAATGACTCACGCACAAGGCACACCTTTAGTCATCCAGAACCGTGGAGCCGCCGTGGCTTTGGGGAATCGCGTGCCCGTCTCGCACCCCAGAAGCCCAGGTTCGATTCCCACCTTGACTTAAGTGTACCAAAGTTTCTTTTCAAAGCCATTAATTTATTGGTTTACAGGAACCTAAATGAGAAATTTGACTTCAATTCGAACATGTTTTACGTATTCTGCTTTTTGCGCCGTTGGCCATTTATTGTACCATCACTCGGTCGCGCCGCCGCCGACTACGGACTTTGCCGTAATGGGGCAAATAATCTTTTCGCAATAAAAAGTCTTTCGACGAAGCCATCAGCTCCTTTTACGGCAGTCAATGGTGTGCAGGAGCAGTGTGATCATAAAAAGCAATTATACAACAAATATTCCAATTTACATTAGCTAAGCATCGTAATCACAATAATTAATATCAACGTCATCAAAAGTTCCAAATAAAAATCATTCGCATTGACATGATTGAGATCATATTCATTAACATACAATGTCAGCGTTAATGTAAAATTCTCCATTTATGTTGCATTCAAACAGAAAACATATATAAAGATACACGAAATACATTGGTATATTTTTTCAACATCAAATTATCAATGAAATTAATTATTAATGAAAAAATATCAAAAGCACTATATCAAAAAACACTTCGAAATCTGCTAACCACTCGCGGAACAATTTTTAAGTTTGGGTCACTGGGGCTAAAAACTACACTTTTACTCTTTTCTTGAACATGGAGATTCTTCGACATTAGCCTACTATTTCAACAATACTGGGGTGGTTATTTATAAGGTCAGATAATTGCCAATCAAGTTTATTCAGACTATCATCAAAATGATGATTTATATAGAACGCCTCTCTGAGCACCCGTCTTGAAAAAAAAAAAAAAAACATTTTGTGCTATTGTTTGTTTTATCATAAATCAAAATGCAGTCAAAGACTACAAGGTACACAACACAAACACGCGTACTAAAAGCGCATGGCCATGGTGCATGGTTGGCACTCGATTGATTTAACCGGTAAAAACAAACGCACTAAAGGACGTCGAGCTCTGTGACGTATACAGTCTTTTTGGCTCTGCTTGATTGGCCTCATTGGCCTGTTATGTCGGCTGCGCTCTGACTGACAAGGAAAATGAATTTAAACGTCTATGTCGTGCAAAAGCACTTTCTTTCACAAACTGTTTACAAGGCATGTCTTATATATGTTCCTTATCGTTTGATAACATTAGAGAGTTTTAGTAGATCGTTCCGATGACTCCGATAACGATACCCGATACTCTGCCTCCGCCTTTGCGCTTACATATATAGTATCGTTATCGGGGGTATCGGAGGTATCGGAACGATCTACTAAAACTCTCTATTATTCACTGATTGATTGAATATGGTTTTTAATTCCTGAATAGTTAAAACGTTCGCTACTGGCTCGTGAGCCTCTAACGAAATCGCTTTGCCAACCCTGCAGCGCGGAACAAAGCTAGTATCAAAGAACAAAATTTGCCCAACTTGGCACTATCGCCCGGATAGATGAGCTAGCTGGGTTTCGCTTTTGGGCGAACTGGCCACTGCTAGCATCACTGGCACGTTTGCTGGCAGATGTGTCAGCGAGAGCACGCGCTGAGCGCTGAACGTGCACGGGCGAGCAGCAGAAAGGAGGAAATTAACTTATGTTGTACCGCAGCGAAGTCTAGAAGCGCGAGCTCATAGCGTTGGCAGATGCCCTTGGTGCACGAGAGCTTGTGCCGCCGAGATGTGCCCTAGAGCAAGGAGCTCGCGCTTGCAGCCTTTCCTGCGGTACAACACAAGGTGAAACAGAGTATAGTCACATTAGAGTTCCTGTATAGACCTTTCCAATGTTTACAAAATCACAGTCCAGCGTGCGATCTTCACAGTCCAGCACGTGCGTGTTCGTCGCTTCGGAAAGCGAGCAAAGAACGCGCCATACGCACGAACACTCAAAATGGCACCGGCCACACGCTTTTTAGAATGGTCTATTGGCGACGTGAGCGATCGAAAGCGTCGCTGTGGTCGGCCAACCACAATTGGCCGAATGCTGACTATGACGTCAGCAAAGGATGTCTCATCGACGGAAATAAGAGGAATGTAAGAACTTCAATTTTGACGGTGCTGGCAGTGTTGCTTTGAGAGCGCTATGATTTCAGGCTTCCACCATGCCCATTACAAACACCACCGAACTTGATGTTCACAAGGTAATGACGTCACGAAAGGTAAACGAACGAGGGCGCCACCGAAACATCTCGCTGCTAATAGGCTCCCTACGGGAGCCAGAGTTGCGCGTTCATGCATGGCATGTGGATTCAGCTCCTCACGTGACTGAATTCGGCGAATAGCAGCGCCGCGCGTTCGAGGCGCGCGGCGCGCTCAAAAGCCGGGGAACGTACGCCGAGGCGCGTGCAACGTCTACTTTGCTGCACGACATTTGATACGGTTCCTCACGTGATCGGATCTCGGCGAATAGCGGCGAGGGCGGCACGCGGCACGTGGAATCAAACGCGCATCTCTGGCTCCCGTAGGGAGCCTATACAGGAACTCTAAGTCACACGGATGAGTGCCGCCATCTAGTGGTTGAACTAATGGCTTGTTCAAGATGGCCTCCGTGGGACCGCCGCCGCCACCGAAACAGATGGTGAATTCGGGTGGTCGCCTCTCTCCTCTGACCTCGATTCAGCAGAGCGCCCCCTCCTCGCCGCCAGAGCTGCTCGGGATTCTTTTCAGCCGATCACAACTGCTGGCTTCAGAGCGCTCCGAGATTCTCAGACCAGTCACGGAATTAAAATTTCTTGCCATTGGTAATGCATTAAAAACAACACGATCTTACAGCGTACGGTGGACGATAGAGCAAAATTTACGCTCGCAACGTGATGAAATAACGGTTGTGACGTAAATTGTTTTACGCATCGGCATGTAAAAGAAAGAAGACAGCGGTATGCGAATTGATTTTTGCAGAACGGAACGAAAGTCAACGCTTGGAAACCCTTGTCAACTCATCGCGTTTTCGACAGTGAACGCGCTGCGATAGCGGTCATGCGTACGACAGAGCAGGCAAATATAAAATGGTTAATAAACCGCATTTTTGTCACGGCGAAATATCGTGCAAGCATCGCAATGTGACAGAAATCACAGTGAACTATATTCGGGTCTCCCTTTATTTTACAACACAAACGTTTGAACGCACTTGTACCAAACCTCAAAATGTCTTGAAGCGACCACAAAACCCGGTAAAACAGCGGCGAGCTCTGCAAGCTGTTTCGTCGTCGGTTAGGCATAGCGGATTCACCGCCGTAAGATGAACGGTCTCGTGAAAGCGCTGGGAATACTTCACACGTCGACTTTTCCTGTTACGATCGCAAACGAATGTCGTCCCGTCCGTTGTAATCCTCGCACCGTCGAATGCACAAGCACTTTGTAGAACCACATATCAATCGCCGTCATGCCGTGCCCCGCACACCACCACAGACCACTGCCGGCCATCGTCAACAAAACCACGTGATCACCGTCCAAGTACCACGTGACGCCTGCGCCGCTCCGCACTCCGACGGCTACAGACAGAGTGCCAGGGAGCGCTCTGAGAGGGAGAGGCGCCCTCGTAATGAACCACCCGATCAGGCCACAGCACTCTCTTTCAACCACCCGATTTCGCGCGCTCTGGAAAGAGCGCTCGAGAGCGCGCAGAAAGAACCACGCGAATTCGCCAAGAGACAATACACCGATCTCACTAAGCGTTTTGCGCATGAGTGACGCCGCCATAACTTTAGTTCACAGGAGGCAGAAAGCAGTGCACGAGAGGACTCGTGCCATCTCTTGGTCTACACGCGCAAAGCCGAGGTTGTCGCACGTGCAGAAAAGACTAAACTTCCCTCGATGCATTGCGGCAGCGGTGGCGTTGTCAAACTGGCTGATGAGATTGGCTATTAAGGTGCCTTCGTGCGCGATTTGCTTAGGGTGATCACATCTGGATATTTTGTTCCGAACGCATATTTTTATCTTTCGTTCCGAAGCGCTTGAAACAGCCTGTCCTGCACGCGCTCGTGGCGCTGACTGTGCTACGGCGACATTTTGTTCTCGACTATTTCTTCGTATTTTCCTTGTGAGCGCGTGCTGTCGGCATCGGGTGCTACAAGCGATGTCATCATCATATATACAGTAGGACATTGAGGCACCCTAGAGACAATTAAATCTGACTTTGACTCCGTGATTCGTATCTATCGCCCCAAAAGGGACGTACGACATCTTCCTGGACAACGCGATGGTGGACAACCGCACGGGCTTCTTCTACCTGGGCCTGGTGCAGCCGAACGGGTCGGTGCCCGAGTTCAGCCTCGACGATCCGGTCAACCTGACCCTGACCGACGTGAGCCGGGAGTTCAGCACCAACTACTCGGTGCGCATCTACACGTCCGGATGCTACTTCTTCAACTCCAAGACCAAGGGCTGGTCCGCCGACGGCTGCTTCGTGAGTGGTCAACTTCTCTCCGGACGATTGGTTGCGAGTTTACGCAACACCGCCTATATAATAGGGAATTGTAGTAGACCGTTTTTCTCCTCCGCTACGGTATCCCCGAAGAAAACGCTGCAGCTGCGCATGTGCGCCGCCAGCCTTATCTGCATAGTTCAAGGTCTTGTGGCGGATTACGGAGCGCTATCCGGGTGCTTAGCGGGTTGCGGAAACGGTCTACTACAATTCCCCAATAATCAGTGCGTGCGAACATCCGCGTCTTCAATGGACGTCATCACAGTCGAATGGCGTCACCTCGGCAATTGGACCCGAGCCCGACGCCGAGCGTCCTTCGAAGCGTTCATTGGACACGAGGATTAGCCGAACGCTGGCGCGGCATTCGTGTCCAATCCGGGTCTTGGATTGATCTCAATGTGATGACGTCAAAAAGTCTAATGCGTAGGCTCTGATTATTCTGGGCGGTGTTGGTTGCGCACGCGACAGGTTGGCCCGTAATACGTGATATGAATCGAGCCACGTCCTGGTAGCAGGGCCTTCACAAAGGTAACCGAAGTTTCGCTAAAAAGAGCTATAGTTCTTCAGGCTCAAGTTTACAAAAAAAACTTTCGCCGTATTTTTTTTGTGTCAGTTTCTTTAATAAAGAGAAGTAATACTCTCTCCGTCTACTCTCAGATTCCTCTATTTTATAAGCGTTATCTCGAAACTTTAGAGCAGGTTCCTTCTTTAATTATACTCACAATATCCTTTTATGGTACGTGCTTAGTTTACTCCTTTAGGTAGATGGCGTTTGTATTCACCGCATTCGGCTGGAGTTTGTACCACGAGGGCGCCCCAGTATTTGGTGCCCCAGTATTTGGGGCCCCAGTATTTGGTGCCCCAGTAGACTTCCGTTAGTCCATGCATTTGTTTGTCAGCAGGGCACAGTGATCGGGTAAGAAGATTTTTCTTCGGAGATGTACCTGTTATACGTTTGTAAGAACCTGAGCACTTTGTCGAATGTAGTTCAAATAATAAAAAGATGTGAGACAAAAGAAAAAGAAAAAAAGAAAACCGGAAGCGCGCAGGGGTCCGCCGATAGCGGGCGGTAGCGAGCTTGTTTACAAACAAACATCGGTGAATATATGTGGCAAAAGTGGTTCTTACGCCCTAAAACGAGCTTAAACAAATTGGCGCCCGCACACAGAAAGCTTGCACTTTCACCGAACGTGCATTGAACAGGTCAGTCTTACCGTGTAAAAGTTCAAAGCGTAGTTCTCTTCCTGTAAGAAATCAGGCCAGCAAACTTGCTAAAAGTCCACGTTGGGCGCGTTCGCAGACGACCAAGTTGGCGACGGTATTTACCTGCGTCGCCATCTCCCGATAGGCGCAGCCAGCAGACGAGAGAGTGCGTCGTCTGCTCGCTGCACCTGTCGGGAGATGGTGCCACATGTTAATAGCGTCGCTAATTTTGTTGTCTGCGAACGCGCCAAACCTGTAGACTGTGGCAAGTTTGTTGGCCTACTTTTTACAGGAAGAGATTTACCCCTTAAAATTTCACGCGGTAAAACTGACCCGCTCAATGCACACTCGATGAAAGTTGGAGCTTTCTACGTGCGAGCGCCGATGTTTCCTGCTCGCCTTAGAGAAGATCGGCCGGCCTGTGCGAGCCGATGAAGTGCCCATCTCCGTTTCACAATAAGTCTGACCACAGCCAATCAACGCTACGATCGGACGGAGCCAATCAAGCAGCGCCAAAAGTGCACCGTCATGGCGCTCGTCGCTTTTGTGCTTTTCTCATTATGGGCTAAAATAACGTAAAGTAATTGTGATGTATGTATGTTTTGACGCGGAAGTTAGTCTGCCTCAACGGTGGACTTATCCTCAGCTGCAGATAGAAAATTTAGCCAGTGCGGCACAACCGCCAGCCCGTAATTTTTAAAGGGGTACTCCGAAATATATTTTTTACTACCCCAACTGAGCATAATATCTTGAATGCCCGACCTCCACCCTCTCCTGTATGCTATTTAGTATCGCGAAATTCAGAATAGTTATCGTGAAATCAGCGAATGAAAATGATGCCAAAAACATACATTCCAATACACTCGCTCTTTTCAGTGCCGCGATCTCAGTGGCAGGTAGACTTGCCAGAGAAGCAGGCAGTCTAAAGAATGAACTATGGCGAGCATTTGTTTCATGCTTGTGCGCGGGTATACTGGAGCGAGGTTCAAAGGCATTTATTTGACACCGTGAAACTACACTGTAGTGAAACTGCTTATAATCAGTTGGGAACACATTCTAAAGTCCAAAGAGTGTAAAGCCCCTTCATGTTTCAAAAGTAGCGCAAGATGCATCGATGCAAGATTCACGTGCAACGTGCAGCACTTGGGAAGATCATGGCGGCACAGCGCAGCACTGAGCTAGATTTCAGACGCCATGTTTTTCCCAGAAGTGGCGCGCGGCACGTGTCTCGAGCATTTCCACAACAATGAAGAGTGCCACTTTTCCCAGAATATTAGCCCCGAGAGCGAACACAAGCGTCGCTGTAGTCGGCCTTCTACGATTGGCCGAACGCTGACTATGACGTAGGAAAGGGGATTTATCATTGACGAAATAAGAGGAATGAAAGAACTTTAATTTTGACGGTGTTGGCAGTGTTCCTTTGAGAGTGCAATGATTCCAAGCTTCCACCATGCTATTTACAAACACCATCGAACTTGTTGTTTGCAAGGTAATGACGTCACAACGGGGAACCATAGGAGGGCGCCACCAAAACTTCTCGCCGCTAATAGGGGCTTTAATCGCTCATTCACACTGGAAGCGGATCCGCGTTCGCAAAGCGGTTGCGAACGCGTTTGTATAAAGATCCAGTACAATTGCACGCGCACTCGATGACATCAAGTGCGCGTGCAAATGTACTGGATCTTTATACAAACTCGTTCGCAACCGCTTTGCGAACGCGGATCCGCTTCCAGTGTGAATGAGCGGTAACAGTGAACACTTGCCTGCCCCTGGCGGCACTGTTTCGTTATTGCCAGTAGAAACTCTCAGTTTAAAAAAACGGGGTGCATGAGGACCAACATCGTAACTTCATTTATTCAATTACTTAGCGGGAAAAATTGTACTTTGACCTATTCGAGACACTCTTTCGGCGATCTTTGCTGGTGTGTTTAGCAAATGTTCAGGCGAATCGGGGACACATTAAGAAAACGCCGGAGTACCCCTTTAACGTGCACAACGCAGTAGTGAAACACGACCGCACGCCGGTGCGATGCTCAACCAGATCGAAACAGGCAGGGGTAGGGATTGAAACCAATCACACCCCGTGAATGCGCCGCAATCCCTTGCTTCTTTTTTTTTGTGCGTGATATAGGTTTAGGTGGGGACAGCAAACCTAGAGCTACTAAATGAGCGTAGCTTATTTAGTGGCACTAAGCAAACCTACAGAGACAAAGCGCCGTAACAATGCACTTTAGGAGCTTCTCCATTGTCTCCTTCCGATTGTGGCGCCGGCTGCGCGGTCGGACTTAAAGTGAAAAGGAGTATATATATATATTCACTCCATTTGAACCCGGAAATTCGAAATCGACGCCCCTCGTGCGGTTCTTACGTTGCGAGAGAGAATAAAGCCATACGTTTCCTTTTGACGTTGGGGTTTTGAATGTCAAGATTTGTCCCGCGATCGAGACAGAAACATTTACGAAACAATGATTAGGTTGTTGGTTTGCTGCAAATTTAAAATCCATGGCTTGCTTTCTGGAAATGAATATTAAGGATCGTATTTTCCGGTGAACGAGTACGTTGTATGAGCACGCGGCCGGTTCAAAAAGTCACGAAACAGGACATCACGATCGAGAGTATTGCTTCTGACGTCAGATTATGGTGCTGTTGACTGTGAGACGCAGCTTGCGCAGATGCTTCGCTCTTTTAGAAACGACTTAGTGCGCATGCGCGGTCTTCACAGCTCCTGTAGACAAACGGGCTTACTAACAAATAATAAGCCTCCATATAACAAGGTATCAGAGCCTTTTTTCTCGGGGGCGCAGGTGTCCAACGCCAACTACGCGCTGACCAAGTGCAAGTGCAACCACCTGACGTCGTTCGGGAGCGGGTTCTTCGTGATGCCCAACACCGTGGACTTCTCATACGTGTTCGCCAACGCGGGTTTCGCCGACAACGTGACCATCTACATGACCGTGGTGGTCACCATGCTTGTCTACATTGTGCTCCTCATCTGGGCGCGCTACGAGGACAAAAAGGACCTCGAGAAGGTGACAGACGTATGATCCAACCAAAGTAGCAATAGAGGTGCACAGGCGAGTCTGACGCTGTAAAAGGGGTTCGGAAAAATAGCGGCCAGGAGACGGAAAGCTCAAGCTTACACCGAATATTCACTGAGCAGGTCAGTTTTACCGTGTAAAATTGGCAAATCGTGGTTCTCTTCCTATAAGAAATGAGACCGACAGACCTTCCAAATTCGACGTCGGGCGCGTTCGCAGGCGACCGAGTTAGCGGCGATGTTAACTTGTGGCATTATCTCCTGATAAGCGCAGCGAGCAGACGACGCACACTGTTCTCTGCTCGTTTGGCCTATTGTGTCTGATGCGCCGAGACTTTTTCTCGTTCACTCAATGTATTCGCTATAGTAAGCTATTTTTATTAAATACTCTCGGAATCGTTTCATTAGATTATACAAAGGCTGTCTCCAAATTATGAAAGGCAATTTGCGGAACCAAACCAGTTTTCGTCCATTTATAACTTTACTACACTTTGAGTAACGCCTCGTTATCATTCAAGGAATGTCGGTGGTGCGCGTTACTTTTCTTCCTTGCTTCAACAACCCTTTGATCGATAATATATATATTTTTTTACTATCTAAGAGTCAAACCGGAGAGCACACAAAAGACGCTGTGTCCGCTGGAGACGTGCTGACAAAATTATCTCCGGTAACGCCTCCATCATGTTCGAATCATGTATGTTTTGTAACAAGTCTGCAAACAGTTTTTGCATGACCAATGTAACAGGACCATCATAAGAGGAAGAAACACGTTTCAAACGGTTTCTCTAGGTTTTTTTTTTTTTTTTTTTTTTTTTTTTTGTAGGACGTATTAGCAGTGTGTCTGCGGCATGACACGGAGTTCTGCTTGTTGCCTTTTTTTTGTTTTGGGGGCAATCAAACATATTTGCAAACGTACCCAACGAAGCGGCCATAGGTTAGCTATTCGCTCGTCAACTATGTCAATTACCATGCTCAAGCAGATGAACTTGATTGATCGATTAAGGGATTAAAGATTCGTTGCCTATAAACAAATGAAACTGAGATTTTCTTTTTTTTTTCCTTCTATGCAAAGCTGGGAGCGACGCCGCTGCAGGACAACGACCCCAAGGACAAGTACGTCTACGAGATTGTGGTGTTCACGGGCGACAAGAAAGGAGCGGCAACCGACTCAAACGTGAGCTGGCTTTTATATATCTTACGAGGTGTATTCAGTACTCGACAAAATGAAACGAGCCAGCGGAATGCGTGGCCCCGCGCTATGCAGGTACCCTAGGGATGCCCGGGATAAACGGATGGCGGAGCCTTATGTGGTCATCCTAGGCTAGATTATATTCTCCTCAAAGCGAAACATGCATAGTTTCTCTATCGAGTCCACGCGCTCCGCTGCTTTATTTCGTTTTGTTCAGCACTGTACCCCCGCCCATCGAAGTCTCAAAATCAACTCCCTCTCTGCCCCTGAAATTTGACAGTCCTACTCAAAACTTTTCAGAATTGCCACGTTTTTTTTTAAATTATTATTACGTCAAACGTAGTTTAAAACTTGTTTCAATTGACGTTTACAGTAGCCAGGGTATGAATGGCATGCAAAAGCTCTAGCTGATACTAGCTAAAAGCTCTACTAAAAGCGTCTTCGCCATCCGAGACTGGAAATAATTGCCTGCCGTCTCATTCCATAAAAGTATAATTACTGACAAGTTGAGAATGGGAGGGAGGTCTTTCAGTTTCCCAGCCTCCGATGCGAGCTTCGTACCTTCGATGATACTTCGGCGTCTTGTTAGCTTCGAGCATGCACGTGTAGCCAATGCACGACAGAAGTCAACAAGCGCCTGCTGGAGTCTGGGCAATCAAAAACGGCGCTTTTGCTGTCAGTGATGAACACATAAGAAAATCAACTTCATTGACTGAATTAGCCTCCTTGTATGCATGTTTACTCCACTCGTCATGCCCCGAGTGCTTTAAAGTTCCTAGATCAAAAAACAACTACGGCTATCAAATGCTAAAGTTTACGCTTTCTAAGCTTTTTAATTGCTTAGATGAAAAAAAAATAAAAACAAGTCCATTTTTTAAGTTCGTCGTTCGTTTTTTGGTTTTGTTTCTAGAACGATAGTGTGTGTGTGTATGCTGTTTGTTCTTTTTGCTGAGTGTTTGTAATAAGACTGTATAATTTCTCTTTTTGCCTTTTTTTTTTAATTCTTCTTTGCGTCTCTAAGGGGGCCGAGGGCTCGTTAAGCTGTCTATGAACAGCTTTTTTCCTCGGCCCGCTCCGTCGATAATGTGTCGTTGATGGAAATAATAATAACAATAAAAATAATAAAATAATAATATTAATATTATTAATATTATTGTCTCAACGTCTTGGGGGTAGTTGTTCGGTTTTTTATTAGCACTCTGATACGACGTTTGGATCTAAGAATTCTGCGCCGATCTTCCTCTAAAGGTATCGCTCGAGTTCATATAGCTATTTGTTTCGTCATGAATTGAGTCCTCTTCAGATATTCTTGCGCAAGATGTAAGTCAAGCCATAGCGGAAACTGTGTTGATGTGAATTTCTACTTTAGTTGCAGTTGACGGTTAACGGCTTTTAGGTAGTTGTCATTTCAAATTTCTTAGTGAAACGCTCGAAAACTATTATGTTATTGTTCCAAAAATTTTGCATATTTATCTAATGTCACTCGGAAAGCGACCTTCTGATCCACCCCTGAGAAGTTTTAGCAAAATGTGATGTGACGAACATGCAACGTGCTGATGATTTTTATATCCCCGACGCCTTTTTTTTTCTGCTTCTGTTTTTTTTTATATTGCAGGTATTTTTCATCGTTTCCGGCGACGATGACGAGACCGAGGTGCGCACCTTCGGAGACCAGAAACGCAAAATTTTCCGCAAAGGCGGAATCGATACCTTCGTCATGACGGTGCCACGGTACGTTTAGTACAGACGCGTGTTTCTTGTTTGTTTAGCAATCTTTGATTAATACTTTAATTAGTTTGTTTTTGAAAGCCTAGTGCTTAACTGACTTTAGGGCTCTCTATCCTAGAACAGTTTTTAGGGGGTTTTATGTGTTGCGTTTTATGGGAGCTGAGATAACAACGCCGAAGGACGAACCACAAAGCAAGAAAAGTGAGCAAAAAAAAAACAAAAAAAAACACGTCCAGTTTCGTAACCTCTAAGTTACTATAAATGCGCGGCGATTGAATTTCCTCTCTCATAGCCGCAAAAGTCGTAAAACCTGGTATCTCGCACTATAAGGTGCCCCAAGCGGACGTTCCCCAGTAAAACAAGCCGGAAAAATCGGCAACTGCGCTTGGAAACCTCAACCTTTCACCGAATGAGCACTGAGTAGATATGTTTCATCGTGTGAAATTTCAAATTTCAAAACGCAGTTCTCTTCCTCGAAAAAAAAAAATTAGAGCAAAAAATATTTTCTATAAACTAAGGCAGGCCGTGTTCGCAGACGATTGAGTTAGCAACGCTGTTTATTTGTGGCGCCATCTCCCGATAGGCGCAGGGAGCGGACAGCAACAGAGTGCGTCGTCTGCTCGCTGCGCCTATCGGGAAATGGCGCCAGAGGCAACTAGCGTCGCTTAGGGAGCCTGTATTACAGACAGTTTCCAATTTCTCGATCGGGGTCAGCTGTTTTAAGGGTCGCGTTTACAATACGAACTGTGCGAGGAGGTGCCTAAAACGTTGATGGTCTTCAAATGTCTCCGCCTTTCCGCGTTGCTTGCCGAATCCTTGCCACGCGAAAACGCAGCGCTTGCACACTTTTTTTTTATCAATATTCGCAGGAGGCACTCGCCATTACATTGAACCCTCTCTTCAATCTAGGCTTACTAGCGTCGCTAACTCGGTCGTCTGCGAACGCGCCCAACCATGACTTTGGTAAGTTTTTGCTCACATTTAAAGGTCCCCTTGGTACGCCTTATATTAATAGGAAAAGAAAATGCGATACAAATAAATTATCTAACTTTATTTTTATGTCAAGACCCCTTTGATCCTCAACATATGCTGACATCCTGCCATCGGCGTATGCCTATGCGCAGTTCCCTGGGCCGGCTGAACTACATGCGCATCTGGCACGACAACGCCGGCAAGGGTTCCATGCGGTCCTGGCACCTGCGCTTCGTGTCCGTCAGGGACGTGCAGACCAACGCCCGCTACGACTTCATCGCCAACCGGTGGTTCGCCGTCGAGAAAGAAGACGGCATTGTGCGTGTCCCTCCGTTGTATTTGCAGATTTTAAACTGGCTCCATCAATCTTAAATTGTTAATTAAGAGCACGTCTGAAAAAAAAAGAAAAGATTAGACAAATTGCTTTTGTTGCTTTAATCGCCTTCTTAGACGTGCCACCGTTGTCGCCCGAGCCGTGGGACGTGTTCTTGACTTGTGCACTAGCTTTCTTCGGCGAAATATCAGACAGGGCCTACGCGGCCACAGCAGAGTGACTCCACATTTTTCGATAAAGTGATTAGTGCTGAAAATATTAGTTTTATACCTACTCTTTTTTTAGCTTTTTATCAACAGTTGTGCTACATGATGAAGGACGATGGTCAACATGCTCACCAAAGATAGTGAGAGTAATGAAGATGAATATCTTAGACTTAAGCCTTAGAAAAGATAAAATAGCAGCGTCCATAAAACTCCCCTCCTCCTCTATTTTCTTTCAAACTTTTGTGCCGCAAATAGGATGGCGCACAGTCTTAAGGGTCAAAAGGCCAGGAGGTTTGGCGCCGCACTCCAATTCCTTCTTTTCTTCTCCAACTTTGTCTCCGGGCGCTAAGGATGAGGATGATGATGAGACGATGATTTTGAGACACGAAACGAATGAAGTATGTTTGATGACGGCGCCCGTGGTGTCATGATATTATCAAAAGCGTTTTTAATATATGGACAACACGGGTGCCCTAAAAGGGGCTCGAGAGTGACACTTCTCCACACGGTTCATAATTTTGCTACAGTAATTGATAATGATAGTCAGGTCGATGCTGTTTTCTTGGATTTCGCAACGGCGTTGGACAGGGTTTCGCGTCGCAAGTTATTGCATCAGCTGAAACCGGTACTAGGTGATGATTTCCTTCCGAGATGATTCGACCGCTTACCAACCGTAAACAGTTCGTGTCTTTTGGCAAAACATGATCTATTCATTTACCCGTTCTATCTGGATTACCCCAGGACTCGGTTCTCGGACCATTTTTTTTTTTAATCAATGACCTGATGGTAGATAACTCTTGATAGATTGCCAATTTTTCGCAGATGACTGTGCACTCCTTTCCAAAAGAGCTTGGTTTCTGATAAAAAAAAAAAATATTAAATGATAGCCTTCAAATTATCTTTTCGTGGTGTCAAAACTACGAAATAGACTTGAACTTTAAAAAAAATGCTTGCGAATAACAATATTGTTGAAGAAGAAGCCGTTTCTTTCTTTCTCTACTCTATCAACTCGAATGCTTTAGCAGTAGTCAGTGACCTTGAGAGCCGTCGCAAAAAGTCCGGCTTCTCGCGGGGTATTAGTAACTTTTCTTTTTATGTAAAAACTTAAGATATATGTACATGCATTTCAGATTACATATATGTTATCTTATCAAGACGTACACGCTTCAAATGCCAAAAGCATCACCTCTTCCTTTAACAGCCAAATCTTGTAGGAACTATCTCGTACGGCGTATGGATAATGCGCAAAACTTTTTTTTTTCTTGGGGTGAAAACGAGCATAGGCGTTACAATTAAACATTTAGAAAGTGAAGACACATAAGGGACGATACAGACAGGACAATCTTTCAACTTCAACAACATTTATTTTCGCCTTCAAACTAAAATAAATGTTGTTGAAGTTGAAAGATTGTCCTGTCTGTATCGTCCCTTATGTGTCTCCACTTTCTAAATGTTTAAGAAGCACCAACACGCTCAAATAGTACGAGCGTTACAATTACCTCCTGTTGAATAAGGACTTTTCACATTGGGCAGGTTATTTGAAAGTGTCTAGAAAGCTGTGGTCGCTGCCAAAACTCCGATACACTGCACTCCTGAAACGAAGCTAACAACGTGTAAATTTTTATTTCGGCCTTTAGACGCATATACTCACATCTTATGGGACCCTCATTCACAATATAATATAAACCAGTTGGAGGGAGTTCAAAAATCTCTTAGGTCCATTTGGAATTCTTATGGCAAAGAATCACATGCTTCACCGTTGTATAGTGTGTCTAGAGTGCCCGAGATGTCGTGTCGAAGGAAAGTAAAGTGCTTAAAATTTTTACATAGTATAAATCACTTAACAAACCCTGTTTAAGGTTTGATGTCTATCTTCAGTATAACGTGAGCCGTGACACAGGACAGGACCATAAGAAACCGATTCGTGAGATTCGTTGCAGGAAAGACGCTTTAAGATATTCCTTTTTTTCACGTACCATTTGCGAGTGAAACGAGTTGCCCAGCAGCGTGACGGGAATTGCCTCTTTTTTTTTATATTTTCTAAAGCGATTGATTAGCTTTACTTCGTTAGAATGAACTCAAAGGACTAAAGTGCTTGCTCGTTTTACGAAGCAAATAAATACGCTTATACGTATTTATTTGCTTCATTTAGTTTTTTTTTAATCGTTCTGTCTACACCATGTCATGGCCTTCAAAAGTTGACCACCTGTGTCTTGAAGATAAATAAATAAAACGTTAAAGAAAGACCCATTGGCGGATCCTTAGGGAATGCGTTAGCATGACCATTGGGAAAGGCCACACACGTCCCCCTTTGAGAAACGCTAACGCTGACCACTTCACTTTTGTTTTTTGATTTCTCTTTGGCCTTCTCTTTTGCTTTCTCTATTTTTCGCTGCATATTTTTGGCTTCGTTACGAGGATAGTTTCAACGTTTCCCAAAGGGGAACGTGTGTGGCGTCTCCCAAGGGTCATGCTAATGCATTCCCTAAGGATCCACCAATGGATCTTCCTTTAATGTTTTGCCGCCTACTTGGACCAGTGATAGAACTTGGTTCACACTTCATTTTGTAGCACAAACCAAAGCATACGCGCTCCGCACACATTTGCTAGTTCAGACTCTTCCCAGCATCCTCGCGCGCATTGACTTCCGCACCGTGACGTCGCCTCCTCCTCGCCGTTGTCTTTCACTACTCTCCTCCTCTCTACGCGGAGCGCAAACCTTTCTATTGTTTTGTCTACAGACAACGCCGTCAGCTTTCCCCTTTCATGTGGCTACTAATGATAACCCATTAATAGAAACAGTTCGTTGCCTCTGGACTCAAAAGACAGTAGATGTTCATGGCAGCGCCCATAATTGCTCCTTCCTTTCTTTCTCCCAACCGCAGACTGACCGTCTGCTCCCGGTGGCCGGCAAAGACGAGGCGACCGAGTTCAATCACCTGTTCCAGCTCAAGTCCCAGAAGAACCTGGCCGACGGCCACTTGTGGTTCAGCGTGTTCATGCGGCCACCCAAGAGCCGCTTCACCCGCTGCCAACGGGTCTCGTGCTGTGTGGCACTGCTCTACCTGTCCATGCTAGTGAACGCCATGTGGTACGGCAGGGTGCCTTCCAAGCCGTCCGCGTCCGCCGTCAACCTCGGGCCTTTCTCGCTCAGCCCGGAACAGGTGATGACGGCGTCCCCGTTTCCACAGCGTCCGCAGGGTCAGAGATATACAGAATGGCAAACATTAAAACAAGTCAGCCCAGCAAAAAGAAAAAAAAAATATATAGATATATATGGGTGCTTTTAACTAGCATGTACCAAGACTTACACCACGCGTGTTGAACCATTGCAGTATTGTTCACAATAGTATTAAACAAGTCAAGATTTCTTTCTTTTTAGCGATGTGCGAAACTTGCTTATTGACTCAAATAAATTACCTAGCTTTTGGATTTATGCGCAAACTTTCCCACTACAGAAGTTGTATGTTGAAATACATTCCATCGTGTCTTTTCCTATAAAGGTAACATTTCAGTGTATTATTTTTTTTTAGCTTTAAAAGAATTTCAAGAATCTCGCGCGAGATTTCGATAGATATCATTGATAACCCGCTAGAAAACTGCAATATTAGTGTCCTTAGTCACGCGCGATAACTCTTGTTTTTACCTCTCGCACTTTTTTTTACATTTTTCAATGATTAGATACACGAGGCTGCCATGATGACAGCAACACGATGGCATGTATTTCAACATGCTCGTGCAACTTTTATATTAGAAAGTTCGCGCACAAATTAATGTTTAGAAACAAAATTAGCTAATTAAGTTGTGTTAATTAGCCAGTTTGACCCAGTCCCAAAACTTTTGTTGATTTGCTCAGCTAGTACTGTGAACAACAGCTACGCATGGACATGTAACCAAAATTCTGGTCCCGCTTATTCTGCTCGCCTCTGTACGCAGCTCTTTGCAGATAGGAGGGGTAACAATCAGTTTGTTAATTTTATCCTGATAGTGATCTAAATTCAGGCAATTCCTGCATTGAGATATGCACAGAGCGCGACCAGTTTATCACGGGCATTCGTTCATTTTTTTTTATTTATTTTTTTTTTCAGTCTTTAGTGTAGCTGCACCAAACAACGAGTCACAATATTACTCCACCGAGCGAGATAATACAACTGCTTTCAGGAAACGCAATCGTAGGTGGGATAAGAGTGCTGCGCGGGGGTAACATTGTGGCACTCCTAAGCATAGAACTTGTGCTGTACACGAATAATTGATTACATTTCGTCGCCATGCAAATTTATTACATTGAAATGTAATCAATTATTGCGGACGCAATAATTGATTACATTTCGTCGCCATGCACTTTTGGTGGCTGTTTTAATTATGGTTCATAACATCAGGAAGAAGCAAAGTAGCAATGCACTTTACACATTCACAATTTGAAAGTGATGCGCTCCCTTCCGCAAAGAAAGCAAACCTTTTGATGACCAAGCACTCTAAATGTATTCCTACGCTTGTTTTCGCCTAAAGAACTCTAGCAAAGAAAAGACCTGCTCCTCGCGAAGGATTACTAATTCCCACCTTTATGTAGATTATAAAGATATGTGTGCTTAGGTACATTTCAGATTCGATATAGGTTACCTTAGCAAGGCGTACAAGTTTCAATCACCAAAAGCATCGGATCTTCCTCCGACAACCAAATCTTGCAAGAACTACTTCACGCGGCGCATAAAGAAATGCGCAAAATATTTTTTATATGTGAAAACGAGCATAGAAAGGCACTTTTTTAATAAATATATAAAATTGTGTTATATATTTTCATTCCAGGTCGGTGTGGGCGTACTGTCCAACTTGATCGTGTTCCCACCTACCTTCCTCATGATAACGCTGTTCCGGAGATCCCGGCTCCGACAGAAGCGACCCAACCGCATCACGGAAGCCCTCAAGCAGAAGAGAGGTAACGCTTCTATTCGGCGCTTGCCATTTTTGTGCTCATGTCGCTTGTGCCTATTTCTCGTCGCGACTAGCAAACTTGTAAGAACACAGTTAAGTATATCTTTTGAACTCTGGCTGCTTATTACCTGTCCCTTTTACCAGCTGCGCTAAACGCCCAGCTGGTGATACTTGTGTTAATATTGCTATTTGTCGTACGAACGATTGCGTCGCGTTAAGACCGTCTTTAAATAAGACATTTTATGTACTCACAATAAAGGATCAGTTTCACTCTTGGATGCGCACTGTGCTGAACTGTGGATTTCAATACGCCCCGCGCAAAAGTGAAATAGATGTTCGGTGCAATGAATGTAGTATGTCACTATTAAGACCGACAAGAATATGAATATTCGAACTGACGATCACTTAGAGCGAAAGCAGCGAAAGCTTCGATTTATATGCTCCCGAGCAAAGAACACGCGCGCATCTCCGTTGCACAAACAAAAACATTGCTTGTTCCCAAGCAAAGAACACGCAGTGCCCACACACCTAGTTTGGGCAGACGCTGACTTGTTTGTCTACAGCGTGTCGGTCCATAGGAGTGTCGCGTGGTTGTGTGTATGTTCCTCGAAGATATCCACATTGCCCCACAGGGTCCGTGGTCGTGAGCCGCTCCACGTCCGCCAAGCACGGCAAGACCGAATCCACGATGGAACTGACCGAGTTCAAGGAGAAGGAGCTCACCGACGTCTTTGAGGAGAGCCGGGGACTGCGCCGCCAGGGCAAGGCGTCCAAGAGGAAGCGCAAAAGCAAGTTCATGTTCCCCTGGTGGTGCCGCTACGTGGCCTGGTTCTTCTGCCTGGCCTCCATCTTCGTGTCCATCTTCTTCATCTGGGCTTACGGCGTCCAGTTCGGCGACGAGAAGACCCGCAAGTGGATCACCTCCCTCCTTGTGTCCTTCTTCATGTCTGTCCTGGTCACGCAGCCCATCAAGGTATACCACTATCCTTGGCAACCTTAAGCTGCGGTCGCACCGCTACTTCATCCTACAAAAGACAGCCTGTCTGAGTCCGGTTTCTTCCTTGTATGACGGTCCTGACATAATGGTCATACAAAACTCGTGTCTAGGCATGTTCTAAGCATGCACATGTATGAAGCAAACGTGCGACTAACACGCTCGAGGCGAGTATGCATATAATTCTGTCATTATGTCTACAGCGAATGCCGTTTTTTTTTTATATGATATACAGTGTGACTGTGTCTTTATGCTCGGCATTTTTGATGGACTCAGCGCTTCCAATTTCCTTCAGGACACGCAGAGGTTCCGTCAAAAATTATACTGTACCTTGCCTCAGCTAGGGTTAGGTTTAGTTGCGTTTCATCGGGTATTCATGCCTTTAGTCGAGTAAGAGAAAGTGCCATTTGCACAGGAATGTATGCCGATGTTCAGGCAGAGGTAAGGGTTTAGGTCTAGGGGTTGGATCTACTCTGGAACCTCAGCGCGCACTGCGGCAAGCTTAGTAACGTATCCCTATCTCACTGCTGATAGAAGTAATGAGCTGTCATCAATATAAGGATTAATCATCAGTTCGCAGTGAATGCAAGTTCGGTTGTGTTTTATCAGGTAGCCTCTGCCCTTACTCGTCTTTAAGCTGATGTCATAAGTGCCATCTACAGAGGCAGGCCAAAGTTGAGGTCGAGGTAAGTGTTTTTGGTGAAGAAGTGGGGCCTCCACTGGAAACTTAGCACGCCATACGGCATGCTAAGTACAAAGGTCCACGTCTGTTAGACCTGGACCTTTGTACTTCGTTGAAACTCAAGCTTGCAGCCAAACGCCAAACGTGACGTTTTGATTGAAGCATAGCGCTGCGTCACCATTGGCTAGCATTGTGAAATTCATGCGTACGTAATAGTTTATGGTGCATAATCTTAAACAGAGAGCTTGTCAGTTAAACCTCCGTTTATAGTTTTCACTTATATTTTTAGCACTTTTTAGGTTTGTTTTCTAGCGCGCCCCGTGTTCTGCACTTACAAATTTATAACGCGGCTCTTTCGAGTCAAGATGACATCTTCAACAGCAACTATGGTCTTTGTTCAGTGTATTACTGAGCCACGTTATCCAGGCACAATCGAGCAAGGTAGTTACTGACTGAGCGCAGCCACATCATGAAGCTGAGAGAAACGGTGAAAGGTGCAAGAGAAGCTGAGAGAAAGGGTGCAAAGAGTAAGAGAAAGGGTGCAAGCGACTCAGCGTTTCTAGAGTTTCTGACTACTAAAAAAAAAAAGATCATATCTGATTCTCGCACTATCAATGCGCAGGCAACGCGATTATAAAATTGGAGCATTATTTTTAAACATTAGAAGTCAATGGCGAAGCAACGAACGCTGTTGTTCCCACCTATCTATTTCTTAAGCTATATTAGTGACTTCAGCTTTTTTAACGCGGGATGATCTGAATTCAGGTATTTCCTGCATTGCGATGAGCATAAACCGCAAAACATTTAGCACATCATGCGTTCATCATTTTTTCCCTATTTCTCTTGGTGTTTAGTCTAGCTGTAATCAAGCAATGAGTCACAATCTAGTGGAATGTACTTGCTGGGTATGAACCAGAAAACAAAAAAAAATGTCTCAGCTCGTTGTTCACGACGCGTGCTCAAAACAATATTGTCAGACAAAAACGACCACCCTCATAATGCTGATTGCATGTTGCGAAAGCATCATGAGAGCTCACTGTCAGCAGCATTTTATGAAATCAGCTGTGCATAATCTGCAATGAGTACCACCAAAGAACTGCCGTTTGGGTTGCAGAACGTTTTTAATTTCCCATTGATTGCAGCTAGCCCGACAGCAAACCGAAGGGCAATCACTTGCTGATTTTTATTGTTCAAATTCGCTCGATGATTACACCGATTTTGTGTTCACACCTCCAGTTGGAATTACCCTGCCGTTATGGCAGTTCATCAATTTCGATTCCAAGATAGTCTAGAGCAGTGGTTCTCAACCATCGATGTTTCGCGGACCCTTCGTGGATCGGCGGAAATAATGGAGGACCCCGTTCATG
>JABSTQ010008502.1:0-38354 GCA_013358835.2 Ixodes persulcatus | reverse complement strand
GAGAGTGTCCCCATTGCAGAGCCTCCAGCACGCGCTCCATGCCTCCCGACGTGCTTTAGCAGCTCACGCCATAGCCTCTTCTATAGACTCACAAAACCTGTCAGTTTGACGACGGAGTCAGAGAGTGCCCCATTGCAGAGCCTCCAGCACGCGCTCCATGCCTCCCGACGTGCTTTAGCAGCTCACGCCATAGCCTCTTCTATAGACTCACAAAACCTGTCAGTTTGACGACGGAGTCAGAGAGTGCCCCATTGCAGAGCCTCCAGCACGCGCTCCATGCCTCCCGACGTGCTTTAGCAGCTCACGCCATAGCCTCTTCTATAGACTCACAAAACCTGTCAGTTTGACGACGGAGTCAGAGAGTGCCCCATTGCAGAGCCTCCAGCACGCGCTCCATGCCTCCCGACGTGCTTTAGCAGCTCACGCCATAGCCTCTTCTATAGACTCACAAAACCTGTCAGTTTGACGACGGAGTCAGAGAGTGCCCCATTGCAGAGCCTCCAGCACGCGCTCCATGCCTCCCGACGTGCTTTAGCAGCTCACGCCATAGCCTCTTCTATAGACTCACAAAACCTGTCAGTTTGACGACGGAGTCAGAGAGTGCCCCATTGCAGAGCCTCCAGCACGCGCTCCATGCCTCCCGACGTGCTTTAGCAGCTCACGCCATAGCCTCTTCTATAGACTCACAAAACCTGTCAGTTTGACGACGGAGTCAGAGAGTGCCCCATTGCAGAGCCTCCAGCACGCGCTCCATGCCTCCCGACGTGCTTTAGCAGCTCACGCCATAGCCTCTTCTATAGACTCACAAAACCTGTCAGTTTGACGACGGAGTCAGAGAGTGCCCCATTGCAGAGCCTCCAGCACGCGCTCCATGCCTCCCGACGTGCTTTAGCAGCTCACGCCATAGCCTCTTCTATAGACTCACAAAACCTGTCAGTTTGACGACGGAGTCAGAGAGTGCCCCATTGCAGAGCCTCCAGCACGCGCTCCATGCCTCCCGACGTGCTTTAGCAGCTCACGCCATAGCCTCTTCTATAGACTCACAAAACCTGTCAGTTTGACGACGGAGTCAGAGAGTGCCCCATTGCAGAGCCTCCAGCACGCGCTCCATGCCTCCCGACGTGCTTTAGCAGCTCACGCCATAGCCTCTTCTATAGACTCACAAAACCTGTCAGTTTGACGACGGAGTCAGAGAGTGCCCCATTGCAGAGCCTCCAGCACGCGCTCCATGCCTCCCGACGTGCTTTAGCAGCTCACGCCATAGCCTCTTCTATAGACTCACAAAACCTGTCAGTTTGACGACGGAGTCAGAGAGTGCCCCATTGCAGAGCCTCCAGCACGCGCTCCATGCCTCCCGACGTGCTTTAGCAGCTCACGCCATAGCCTCTTCTATAGACTCACAAAACCTGTCAGTTTGACGACGGAGTCAGAGAGTGCCCCATTGCAGAGCCTCCAGCACGCGCTCCATGCCTCCCGACGTGCTTTAGCAGCTCACGCCATAGCCTCTTCTATAGACTCACAAAACCTGTCAGTTTGACGACGGAGTCAGAGAGTGCCCCATTGCAGAGCCTCCAGCACGCGCTCCATGCCTCCCGACGTGCTTTAGCAGCTCACGCCATAGCCTCTTCTATAGACTCACAAAACCTGTCAGTTTGACGACGGAGTCAGAGAGTGCCCCATTGCAGAGCCTCCAGCACGCGCTCCATGCCTCCCGACGTGCTTTAGCAGCTCACGCCATAGCCTCTTCTATAGACTCACAAAACCTGTCAGTTTGACGACGGAGTCAGAGAGTGCCCCATTGCAGAGCCTCCAGCACGCGCTCCATGCCTCCCGACGTGCTTTAGCAGCTCACGCCATAGCCTCTTCTATAGACTCACAAAACCTGTCAGTTTGACGACGGAGTCAGAGAGTGCCCCATTGCAGAGCCTCCAGCACGCGCTCCATGCCTCCCGACGTGCTTTAGCAGCTCACGCCATAGCCTCTTCTATAGACTCACAAAACCTGTCAGTTTGACGACGGAGTCAGAGAGTGCCCCATTGCAGAGCCTCCAGCACGCGCTCCATGCCTCCCGACGTGCTTTAGCAGCTCACGCCATAGCCTCTTCTATAGACTCACAAAACCTGTCAGTTTGACGACGGAGTCAGAGAGTGCCCCATTGCAGAGCCTCCAGCACGCGCTCCATGCCTCCCGACGTGCTTTAGCAGCTCACGCCATAGCCTCTTCTATAGACTCACAAAACCTGTCAGTTTGACGACGGAGTCAGAGAGTGCCCCATTGCAGAGCCTCCAGCACGCGCTCCATGCCTCCCGACGTGCTTTAGCAGCTCACGCCATAGCCTCTTCTATAGACTCACAAAACCTGTCAGTTTGACGACGGAGTCAGAGAGTGCCCCATTGCAGAGCCTCCAGCACGCGCTCCATGCCTCCCGACGTGCTTTAGCAGCTCACGCCATAGCCTCTTCTATAGACTCACAAAACCTGTCAGTTTGACGACGGAGTCAGAGAGTGCCCCATTGCAGAGCCTCCAGCACGCGCTCCATGCCTCCCGACGTGCTTTAGCAGCTCACGCCATAGCCTCTTCTATAGACTCACAAAACCTGTCAGTTTGACGACGGAGTCAGAGAGTGCCCCATTGCAGAGCCTCCAGCACGCGCTCCATGCCTCCCGACGTGCTTTAGCAGCTCACGCCATAGCCTCTTCTATAGACTCACAAAACCTGTCAGTTTGACGACGGAGTCCGAGAGTGCCCCATTGCAGAGCCTCCAGCACGCGCTCCATGCCTCCCGACGTGCTTTAGCAGCTCACGCCATAGCCTCTTCTATAGACTCACAAAACCTGTCAGTTTGACGACGGAGTCAGAGAGTGCCCCATTGCAGAGCCTCCAGCACGCGCTCCATGCCTCCCGACGTGCTTTAGCAGCTCACGCCATAGCCTCTTCTATAGACTCACAAAACCTGTCAGTTTGACGACGGAGTCAGAGAGTGCCCCATTGCAGGTTTGAAGCGCGAGAATCTGGACGTCAGCGCGCAGCTTTTGCAGCGGCGAGGACCCGAAACACACTTGTTTGCTCAGGACATGGCCTCCGAGATCCCGAAGCACGCGAACGCTTCTCCGGCCGTCCCATTCGTGCGGAGAGGGCGTAATCGAAAAAAGAGAAGTAGGCGGTGTCTCCCCGCGGGGAGGCGCTCCCAACCCAGTCATCGACAGCATGGCGCGAGGCAGAAGAGTTCAAGACAAAGTCTCGTTACGTCGAGTTACTGCTACTTATGCTTAGAAATGTTTGTGTATTGTGGTAGAACGGTGAGCAGCTGCTCTGGGGATCTAGATAGACAATTTGTGATGCTTATTTAATTATTTAATTTGAGATATTCATCTGGACATGTTGCGGCTAGCGCTACAAGCGCGCCTTTTGATATATTTGATCGCAATCTGTAGCACGCTTAAAATTCCAGAAAAAAAATGAGCTCCGTACATAAAACCTTCGGATTTCCCTAAATAAAAATAAGCACGCTTCAATTATTCTTGCGTAGGTTTTTGAGCCTGAGCACGAGGTTTGATACTTGAGGTCCGTGTTGTCCTTCTTTTATTATTTTTAGTATTTATTACGCAATTTTTGCGGTCGCTTGCGGTGTTTGCTTCTTTAAAGGGGTACTCCGGCGATTTCTTCATGGTCCCTGATTTGCTTGAAATTTTTCTAAACTCGCCAAACAACAATGCTTAAATAGTATCCCAAATATTAGGTCAAAACAAATTTTTTTCACGAAGTTATTGAATTTACAGTTTTGGTCCTCACCGTGTTTTTCAAACTGAAAGTCTCTACTGGCAACCACGAAAAAGTGACGTCAGTGGAAGGCAGGGGTTCACTTTTTCGACTGTAGAATTTGTTCCCAACAGATTCGAAGCAGTTTCATGGTGTCAAATGAATGCTTTGGAAGCTCGCTCCAGTCCCCGCGCTCTAGCACGGAACTAATGATTGGCATATTCTATTTTTTAGACTGCTTGCTCGACTGGCAAGCCTGCCCGCCACTGACGTCACGGCACTGAAAAGTGCGGGTATATTTGAATGTTGGTTTTTGCATCATTTTCATTTGCCGATTTCACAATAACTATTATGAATTTCGCGATACTAGATAGCATACCAGAAAGGGTAAAGGCCGGGGAGTCAGAAAATATAGTTAGTTGAGGTAGCTCAAAAAATGGCCGGAGTACCCCTTTAAGCCAGAGTCACACTGCTTATACATTAAATACAAGACAGTCTGCAGATATCAGTCACCACGATATCCATGGTTCCAATGCCGCGTGCCAACTGTCTCCTTGAACTCGCTGCCTTGCGGCATTCGAAGCTCAGATCGCGTGGTGACTCGAGTTTGAATCTGTTTGCATACTGTCTCTTGTATGATGTACAAACAGTGTGACCCCGGCTTTGGGGAAAAACTTATGGCGGTGAGGTACAACCACCTCGCAATGATTTCGCCATTTTTGTTTTTATAAATTTGGTGATAATTGTAGGCACTGAGTGAAAAGGTGGGGCGTTATCTCGTAAACATCATGTGACATCATGATGTCAAGTGAAATTGCGATGTCACAAGACATTATGAAGTCACGTGACTCTGACGTCACGATGTCAAGTGACAACACGAAGAGACCATAGCAGCCATCCCGTAAAAACGCACAACACGTCAAATTAGCTTTGTAGAAAGCTGTTTAGGAGGATGAAGGAAAAGCGGTTGGCAGTCTCAACGAGACAACCTTTTCTTTTTTCTCCCCCCCCTACCCATACCGGCAGATCTCCTTCCTCTACGTATCGCGACTGCACTGCGTCCGGAAAAGAAACCTATATGGCTAGCGCGTGTGTTTATAGTTTTAGAACACACCTTGCTTTCAATCCATGTCCAGAAGTTGCCAAAAACAAAAACAGTCCGGGGAGCCCGGGTGAACGCAAGATGAAGCACGGGCCGATATTTCGAAGCCCGCCCCAGCCTGACGCGTTGTCTATTGGGCCCGGACTTGCCCGCGGCCCGCTATCTATTTCCGACAGCCGGCCCGGCCTGGCCCGAAGCTAATTTTCACGGACCAGCTGCGCTTTATTTTAGCCCAGTATAAATAGCTCACAAATTTCGCGGCATGGCAGCTCGCTTGCAACTGCTATACATAAAGGTACGTCTATACTCCAACGTAACGTCGACGGGCGTGGCGTAGCGCAGCGCGCACGGATACTGAATGGTCGCAGATATCGAGTTCCTGGTTGCCGGCCAATGAAAGGCGCGCGTTCTGCGCTACGCTGCGTTCACTGCGCTCGACGTCGGAGTATAAAGAGCCCTTAAGTTAATTACGGTACCCAATAGTAAATAATGTAAGCATTTTGTTTTGCTGCGATTATTAGTTGGACCAATCTGCAGGCCTATTCTTCGTCTCACCTAAGCATGGACTAACTGCGAAGGCTCTGCAAGCGCGAGCGGGTAGCCTTAGCTGCCTTGACTGGAGCACTCGCTGCACGAGCGCTCGTGCAGCCGCCGAGGTTTCATCCAGAGCAAATAGCTCGCGCTTTTGGCATGCGCGGCTAACAATAGTCCATGCTAAGGTGAGATGAAGAGGCAGCTTGTTAAGAAAAATCACCCGATCTTCCTTTTCTGCGGCCAAACACGCGCGGAAAGGACGGAAAACCAAAAATGACAAGCAAAAGTAAACAAAACCACGTGTCACAGTTGGAAAGCAAGAGAAACGTCGCGACGGGATTGGACAAAATACGGGCAAAGTTCTAAATTAGCCACTCTCGCTGCGCACAACCGTAAAAAAAAAAAAAAAAGAAAGAAAAAGAAACAGCAATGTTGTAGTCTTTTGCGGTGGTCTGCGAGAAATTGTCCAGGAAAAGTGCCCCTCGGGGGAACCTCTTCACCTCTATTAGGGATGCAAGCTTTCGTGCGTACAGATGGTTTACGCCGGCGAGAGTACGCATTGTATAGGCGCGTGTATGTGCGTGTTTGTGGTGAGAAGCGATTGTATGATGCGGCGCCGCCAGGGACGAAAAGGAACGCCGCGCCGCTAGTCCTCTGGAAGAGCATTCGCTGCACACACCGAACCAAAGGATAAAGGTATTCTGTAGACTACATTTTCAGCACACTAAGCAAACTAAATCGTGTGTCGAACCCTGCACTTAATTTGGCCTAGATTGTCATCATTCCGCTTGCGCACTTTCCTCTAAAGTGCTTTAAGTTTGAAAGGGGCTTAAAACACCACTCTGATACTGTGTTTACTCGCTATCTTAGTCAGCCTATTTTGCGAATGTATGGCAGCACAACTGTCTCTTTTTTGTTCTCATCCTTGTCCTTGGACATGGCATTGCCTGCCACCAATAAAGGTTCTGGGCAGCCACTCATTTAGAGTCTGCCTATCTGTAAATGTGTACGTGGCTTGCACATGACGTTATTTCCGATGCCCTCCAGAGAAAAGGGAAAGAAGGAGCTTCCCTCTTATCAGGATCCTCCTTTGTGCCTCTCGGAGGCGTCGCTATTCTCCTCCCAGAAGATTAACCTGTCACTCAAAATTCTTACAAAAGAAGCTTCCCTCTCCTCCTTTTACATGATGTTCAAAAGTATGCGATATGACGTCAGTGCAAGGAGCCTATGCCTTCGTCCACTTGGTTGTGGCAAAACTTCATAACAGCTGGCACGAGGCAAGCAGAGGCGACGCTTCTTTTGACGAGCGAAGAGTGTGTGCCCGCAGTCAGAGGGCAAGATCCCTTTCTCTCCTCGCGTCCTGTACATCCAGCACGCGGATAGAATTCGTAATAGGACAATTGGTAGCACGGCTACTCGTCACACAGGACGATTCGTCATAGGGCGATTTGTCACTGAAACAACCCGTCGAAGAAACGGAGGTAATGTTTGAAGATCTTGTTGCCAGCGTACTAGCTTGTTTAGAGTACGGTCGCTTTCTCTATTCAGCTTCTGTGTTGTGTCTTCTTTGTGAATGTTATACCCCTGTCAGACGGGCACCTAAAAGGACCTTTACGTCAAAGGACCTTAAGTGTAAATGTCCTTTAGGCAGTTCCACACGGCAACTCTAATGGCATTCAGCGTAAAGGTCCTTTTCGAGAACCTGAGTTCCCGCAACTCCTTTACGGCTGCTAAAGGCCTACTCTCGTCAGCAGCGGTCTACACTAGAGAAGCGAATTGAAATAAAAGATCGCACCGATATCTAAAATCGATGCTTTTGCATTTTTATTATTGAAAAAGAACGTGTTTCACGTATATTCTGTACAAACCTCGCTCTACTAATAGTTTTTTGTACTCACGGCCCCAGCTATCTACTAGGCCTCGTCGTCGCCTGCTCGCGTCGTCCGCTTCGGCACTTGGGTTTTCCTCCTCTCGATTTTCCTTACAACCATAGTTATACAGCTTTTATTTCTCTACTTTATAATTTATCATTCTTTAATAGTGTATTGCTAACTGTACCCTGTACAGTTAATATTTTTGTACATATATATTTCTGTATCTCACTCTCGCGTGATGCGATATGTCGAACTACGGAGGAGCGTCCACGACTAGGAAGGGGACGCCGCGCATCCGTCAGAGCGTTGAGGCGACCTGGGCGCTGATACGACTTTGGGAGGATCGGCTGGAGGACCTCCGACGCTTGCGATGAAGCACGAGCACGACGCCCAACCGAACAGGGCAGGGCAAAAGCGTAGCAGAAGCACGGAAAAGAACGGGAGCGCCGAGCAACGTTAGGACTAAAACTGAGTGAGCGGGAAACGCTCAGGGTTGCCGCCAATTGCCAAAAAACCACTTTGCGTGGGCTTAAAATTGACTTTGTTGTAATCACTCGACTGAACTAGCCATTTTGTCTTTGATAATATATTGTTTGCTTAAGAAAAAAAAATTATTTATATCGCCAAAATATTATTTTTCTGGCGTGAACGTGATTTATGCGTTTGAACCGAGCTACGAAACTTCAATCGCTGTAAACATCGTCTAAATGACATTTACTTGCGCTGTCTCGCACGGCAAAACGTAAAGGTCATTTGAAAATCCTAAAGGCCTTTGGCGTAAAGGTCCTCTTTGTCTGACAAAGGTATAAGTCTTGTTTCTTTTCAGGTTGCTAAACATTTTAGTTTACCTTGCATGGAAGATTGGAATATAAAAAACACTCAGGAGCGCGACTCAGGTACTGCGCATGCGCGACACAGAGTGCGCCTGTGTGTCACAACCAAAAACTGGGCATGTGCGACCGAAACGTTTCATGTAACACCGTGCAATTGCCTAGCAATTTGCAATTAAATTCTCCCATTAGTGACAAAGAGCAGCCAAGATTCTGGTGGGCAAGACATACCCAGTCAGTGCCTAATAAAAATTAGTAAAAGTTTGATTTTATATGCCGAGAGAATTTAATTAAATATATGAAGGAGGTCGCTGGCAATTGTACTCTCTTGGAAGGACTATGCTCGATAAACATAAAAAAATGCTACACAAATATGTATGTTAATAGTTTGACGAATCGTTATAGTGACGAACTGCCCTAGACGAATTGCCCTATGTGACGAATAGCCCTGCTACCAGTTGACATGTGACGAATTGTTATTCGACGAACGGTCCTACAGCCTCAACACGCATGACGCTCTCCTGAAGTCAGGTTGATGTTCAGATACTGCATGCGTCCGCTTTCAGGTACATCAAATGTGAAATCTAGTCCAAGGTGTGCCTCCCTGAACCTTTTCATAACCACCTTTCTCACGGTGTCTGTGAGCTTATGCATCGAGAGAAACACCAGGAAACCATCCACGTATCTGAACAACTTTACAACTCCGATCTCGTCGAAGAACGTTTGTAGCCTACGGTTGCCTCTCGACAGGTACATGTCGCAAAGTGCAGGCGCAATGGAGGATCCGATGCCTTTTTGGTGAGTAGACGGGCCTCTCAAACTCAGTTTGCAAAGAGTGTAAATAGGTTTGTATCAGATCCAGAAAGTCTGTCCTGATGATCCCTCACTGGTGTTGGAACCCAACGATGCCGTAGGCGTCAATGCACTCTTCCATTGCCTCCAAAACTCCTTCTTTTGTAAAAAAAAAAGAAAAAAAATGTCTCAGTGAGCCGTCAATATGTCTCAATAAAAAAGAAATGGAATTGCTCAATACTGTGCCGCATCATGACGGGCACTCACGCCTGCGTTGATAGCTGTGTCGCAGTGACGAATCAAGCGTAGTCATGCTACCCTATTGAAAATTCGTCTATGGGGCACACCAGGATTTTTGAAAAGTTCTGACGTACCCGTCAAAGATGTTTGATGTGTTTGAGATGCCAGGCAAAGTTTTCTAAGGGGTTTGACGTACCCTTTAAGAATCCCTAAAGGGTGTAAAAGACCCCTCAAAGCTTTTTCAGAGGCCTGTGGGGTCTGTCCCAATGCTATCCATGAGACCTCACCGCCCATCAAAATCTTTTTAACGGGTTTGTGGTAGAGATCACGTGGCCCTTCAGAATATATGCGTCGGGGAAGCCGCTTAGCCGCTTTTTAATTTTTTAATCGGGCGGCCACGACGAGTTTTGGAAATTGAGGAGATATTTGTGTGTGTGTGTGTGTGTGTGTGTGTGTGTGTGTGTGTGTGTGTGTGTGTGTGTGTGTGTGCGTGTGCGTGTGCGTGTGCGTGTGTGTTTGTGTGTGTGTGTGTGTGATGCAGTTAGAAAAGGAAACAGAGGAAATCGTCTATCTGAGCTCATAGGCCCGTCTGTCACCGCCTAGGTGTCCGGTCGCCAAGGAGGCGACCGGGGGCAACCGCCCCATGTGGGGAATTGACGAGGCGCCTGCCGAGCGGCGTTGGGAATAAAAACAGGCATGTATAAAATTCGGGTACCAGACGATGCTTGTTTGTGTTGCCAACTGCTCTGGCAGACGCAGCTGAACGCAGCGCGAAAGAACTCGAGCGAGCTGGAGTACAATGCCTCTGCGCATACAAATACTTTATTGACACAAAGAGCGCTAAAGTAAGAACGACAAATATACTTCGTTCCGCCTTAAGTCGTCCAGACGCAACCGACGCTACAAGCTGCTGAGCTGCTGGGACCAATCGGAAAGCGTCAAAAGGGCACCACCTTGCTGCTCCTCCTGTTTCTGTACGTGTTCTATCATCGCTGAAGTAATCACAAACGCACAAAATGCCCAGAGAGTTGCGCATTTAACGCTGCTTGATTGGTCCAACTAGTCAATAGCGTCGGCTGCGTCTGGACTTGAGCTGAAACAAAGTATAGCAGAAGTGGACGGGGCGTGCGCAAAAAGACATTAGGGCACCGTTTGTTTTTATTAAGTTTGAACAACAAGCCCACAAGTTAATTTTGTCATAGGAAGACATACCGCCAAAGTTCTTGAACATATCGTTGACGAGACTTACTTCAAGTTCATATTGCGTCACGTGAAACCGGTGGCATTTTGGACGGATAAAGATGAAGTAAGTATTAGAAGACGTGTGTCCTGTTAGCGTTTAATGGGGCCAGCATTAACAAGATAGTTGAAGCGACGATCAGTTATGCACTCTTAGTTTTCCACTTATACGTTTTTTTTTTAGCTTGCGCGATATCCTAACTACGTTTTAACGATAGAAAACTCATGATTCCTGGTACTCACATTCTCTTGTATCGCAAACCATCTCCTCTTCCGCAGCCACCCAAGCAGTCAGAAGGATTACAAACAGCGACAACTTGACTGAGGTCGACATTTTACGCGTCAATGTTCGCTGCTCGCCGTTTTCTGCTGTCTTGAAAAGAGAAGCAACTGCATATATTAAAAAGATCTGCCTAATATTCGGAACAGCACACTAGAATGAACCGTAATAAACGAATATGTGTGGTTTTACTTGATAAATGTTAGCTTTGATGATCGACGTGACCAACCAATAAACGAGCCGTCGAGCGGCTTTCGATGCTCGGTATCTCGCGAGAAATTGCGGCAGATGGGACATAAAAATATTTTATTGCAATCTCGCTCCGGCTACACAAGGTCGTAAACAATTTCATTTGATTATTTTCAGGGCCACAAACATACAGCTTAAACATTTCAAAACCGAAAACTGTAAGAATGTTTTGTTCAAGAGGCACTTATTTCAACGCACAATTTCTTAGTATTGGAGACTTTGAATGAAATTAGTTAATTTTCCGACGCACCCTGCGCACGAATAATAACGAATGGGAAAAGCTTAGCGAAATGTAGCTTACCGTGAATTCATAGCTCCTCCACCAGCTGTGACGTTTGAATGCGAAAGCCTTAACTAACCGATGGAGCGTTGTTAGGATAGACTTTCTTCGCCACGACTCACGGAACAAATGCATGTGACGGTGTAGGGGAACTGTGCAACGCTTGGTAGCAAAGGCAGTCTAAATACCAAGACCAAATACAACAACTGCCAGAACTTTCTACCTAGACTAAAAATAACAATAAAGGGTCCGCGAAACAATAGTGGGAAGGAGTGTTTCTCACTTTGCAAGCGCTTACTGGCACTAGTGAGACTCGCGTTCATTCGCACGGAACGCCACGGTTGAAGATATTCTTCGTTGCCGCGTAATTTCAAAGATACATTTTCCTTCAGTCCCTCTTACGCGAAACGTAATAATGAAGTTGTGGAGATGGCATTGTCGGCGTGGACAACAATGCGACCCCCAGGATTTAGTCATCGAGCTTTGTGATCTCTGTGGTAAAAATATTTAAATGTGGCTCATGTACTTGACACGAGCATTGCGTGAAAAATCCCTTTGGGCTCGTAACAATGAATGCCTCGACATGCATTCCGTAATGAATCGTACCCAATCGCTCCGAATACAGGAATAGCCGAACCTTCAGAAGGCGTGGATCACAAAGCGTGACTATGATTATCGCTGCCGGCATATGATTGGCTCTGGATCATGTAACCCCTGGTTCTGGCTGCGAATTGAAAGAGGAAATGAACGCAGCACGTTTCTTTTGTTGCTTTTTTTTCAGATATATTTTGCATATATCATTGCTCGACGGCTTATGGCTACGACTGTACACAAGGTGCACGGTCGTAGGCTATACGTTTTGTGTACGGGTTTTGTGTACGGCACGCAAAAGTACACAAAAGTTTCACCTCTCCGAAGTTATAACACCTTCCACTCTTCGTGTTGCTCAACATCTTTGGAAAAACACGTTGAAAGCACGTTCAAGTGTTGCGAAAATTTTACAAATCGAAAGCGTCTATTACAGCTGTAGCTGTACGCTTTCAGAGAGAGAGAAAAAATCGTTTTATTAAAATAATAATGAAATTCGGAGAGGGTTAGCCTAGCCGATAAGCTGACATTGTTCGCTCCTAGAAAGGAAAAAAAATGTTAAAAGAATAGATGAAGAGCGTAAAGAAAGAGAAGAATAAAGAGAAAGGTGAGAGGTGTAGAGTTATTCATCAAGAAAGCACTTTCGTATGTTCATACATTTAGAAAATTACCCTGCTTCGTATAGTTGACCTCGTAGCCCTTTACAGGACAAGCGCTTACTCGCAACTGACGTTTTAGTTCAGGAGATGAGGAAGACCAAGACATTAAAGACCCTAACGTTAAAAGGTACAAATATTTATGAGAAAGGATCTGTAAAGATTGAGAATTAAAAGATTAAAACATGAAATTAGTAAAAACAAAAAGAAATGGTGGGCATGATTAAAATAACAGTGAAAAAAAGTAACAGGGAAAAACGAAAAGAAAGAGGAAGGTAAAGCAAATTTTAAAAAAAGATTAAGGAAAATATTTCATGTACTCTAACTCTTTTGATGACAAAGTCACCGATGAAGCACTGGTGCAGGCGTCTCCTTTGGCCGCAATGACTTCAGCCTCAAAAGTCCGGCGAGTTAAACCAACTAGGCCCACAAATAATTTTGCTAGCGTTGGATGAACTCAACCGCGGTGTAAAGCCCATACTGGAGGATAGCGCCGTTACATTTCTTCGGCAATTTCAGCCCTCAGTTTTCGTTTTATGTCGTTTCTTTTGAACTGGTCCTGCCGCAAGGGCCACAACTGTGGGAATTATTTTATGAGATAAATTAAAACGAGCGTCTCTTCGTCGCTCAGTCTCTTCGTCTTCGTTTTCTTCACTGTCAGACTGACCTGACGCTGGCGGGATGCTAATCGAGCGTCACCTGCACTGTGTGACGGTTCTCTCTCAGCTTGGATTGCAGCGAAACCTAAGGACGCAAGGTCGTAACTTTGAGAGGTGATGATCTTGTTTGGTAGCACGAGCAGTGAAGGCATCAACCAAAGCTACGAGCTCGGACTCACAGTCCCCACTTCGGTCCATGATAAGCGTGGGTTTTAGCTCCGGGCCCGCGGATTTACAGCGGGCCTGCGGCCATGTCTGTAATGACGTCGTGATGCGCATGTTTTTTGTGTTTTTCGGGGGGTCCGTGTACCTGGTTTCCTTAATTTATCCGCCGTTTGAATACCTCTTAAAGATGCTTGCCTATAAAGTTTGACAAACTCTGCATTTTTCACGTCAGCGTCAACGGGTCAAGAGCGGAGCACCAAACGGAGATGTTGAGCAACCGGAGAAGGTTAAGGTAATGCTCAGTACACTCTAAAAAATGCCTGCGCGTCTACTTACCCTCAAAACACTCAAAGAGCCGATCTTTGCGATCTACGAAATCAGCTCAGCGAATGATGAGGAGGAACATCCGTTTAGACCTAAACATGAAGTCTGCGCTGTGGCATTACGCAATGCAAAGCGTCATGCTTGCATTGCGTAATGCCGCAGCGCAGACTTCATTTTGAGGTCTAAATGGATGTTCCTCCTCATCATTCGCTGAGCTGATTTCGTAGATCGCAAAGATTGGCTCTTTGAGTGTTTGGCGGGTAAGTAGACGCACGGGAATTTTTAAGTGAGTACTTTCATTTCATGCCATTTTTTTAGTGCTTGCAGGCATTAACTTTTTCAGATTGTGCACTCTGAAAACTCTGGTCCTTACGTGATATTTTTTTTTTACCATCCCGTGTGAACGTAAACGGCAACTGACAACCCCAACAGCGATGCTTTTTAGGCGCTTAAACGCTTCAAAACCGTGTGACAAATCCCCGTACCCTCAAAAACAAACAAAAAAAAATCGCCATATGTTCTTATAGCGTCCGCGTCCTCTTCCCTTAATTCGGGATTCTTCTCTCTTCATTTCTTTTGGTTTCACTAGGTAAAATGGAAAGCCATTTTTTTTTAATATAGAGATGTCGCGAATCGCGTGTAGGTAACGATTATTATTCACGTTAACCAAACTTGCTATCTACGACCATTCTAAACGCACTACACCGCTGGCTTCAAAAATGAAAAAAAGCTCAAAGCTCGCAGACAACGGCTGTTAAATCTTAAAAAACCCGTCCTCCGTTATTATTTTTTTTTATTTTTTTTTTTAATATGGCGGTTTTTGACGATTGGGCCGAGGCTGTTGAGACGGGTGGAGGAGATGGCGAAGTCGGCACCGACTCGGACGTGTCGGACGTCACATGGAACTGGCAAGTTGTTCGGAGAGTCATTGCATTTTTCTCCTTTTTTATTTTTTTATTATTATTCTTGATTTCTTTTTTTTACTGACGTGAAATGTTTCAGCATCCATTTCATACTATTAAACTTCTTGTAACTCCTCGAGAACAAGCTGTACTGCTACCGTTCAGAAATGTGCGGATTTAGAATTTACGGCTTTTCCCTTTGTATTGGGTTTTTAACCCTGGATTCTGGATCTAGACAGTCGCCATTTCTGCGACTTGCGCTCTTAGCTTATCCCAGCTTGTTAGCTTGTCCGGTCGGATCCTGCCTCTCATGCCCCGCTCCTTGAAGAGTGGGGCGCCCTCACCTTACCTCCGTCGGCCCGTCTCCCGCCACCAGAACTCGGGTCGGCGTCACTTCCAGCTCGCGTGTCTATAGCATCATAGAGCGCTCCTCATGTGGTGCGTACCTCAACCCAGTCTTCCACGTATCCAAACAACCTCCGAGTCCCGCTTTGCTTTAGACTGCGCCGCACTTACTCCTTGCCTCCAGGACACCTCAGTTCCGCCTTACTCCGCTACCCCAGGCCATCAAAGTAAACCCAGTCGCGCCCCAAGCGTATATGGTGAAGCCCGGCCTGGCCGAGGCCTTTTACCATATCACGCTTGATCCCTTTTCCCGTAACCTGACCACATTTAGAGTAGGCTGCCGTTACTGCCCTTTTTGCCGTAAGCCATTCGTGATACGCCCGGGGCCGTTTGACATGGAGCTCTTGGCAACAACCATTGCCAGGGAAATGCGCGCGCGTGGACTCTAGGCTTGGTCTCACATAGACAACTTGCACCCATCACGACCCAGTCAAGTCGGCGTCTACGGTACGCCTCCTCGTGGAGGACTTGCTGCGGTCGGCATTTCGCCTACGCGACGCATGGGTTTTCTTGAGTTCAGGCTCGACAAAGCCAATGAAACCATTTCGCACACGCCGGAGCGGCTCCGAGCCATACCTCGTATCCTTAATAATAATAATAAATCTCTTTGTTTCGTTTCGGAGACGAAAACAGGGGACATGGACAAAAAGCTGCAACTGCAGCTTGACAAAGGTCCGAGCCCCCTCTTACAGCAGGCGAAAGAAAAATACATATAAATATAATTACACACATACGGCTAAGAAAAATAGATATAAATATAATTATACACATACGGGACTTTTCAATACAAAGAAAAAGAAAATCAAAAACATTTTCGTACCTCAGTCAGTGTCATCCCATCGATCTCAATTTCTTTGGTAAATAAGTAATTTAATAGAGTAGTTAACTGGTAATTTAATGTTTGATTAAAATACAATGTGCGTGATGGTGCAACAAACCATTTTTCTTTTGGTCTAAGTTGATATGGTGAAGTGAATGGGACAAGACTACATAGACGCATAAAAAAGCTATCTGTAATCAGCAATGATTTCTTATACGTGACAAAAGCTTATATTCATAGATATTTTGAATAGGTTTAATTTTTAACGAAGAAAACAAATGTTCGGTATGGTGATAATATGAACAATTAGCGATAGCGCGCACAGCTTTCTTTTGTAAAATAAACAGCTTGTTCATGTTTGCTTTTGTCGTATTGCCCCACACAAGGTGACAATAATTAAACTGCGAATATACCAATGAGTTATAAAGTAAAAGCTTTACAGATTGAGGTAACAATGACTTTCATGAGTAATCCAACTGTTTTTGATAATTTGGATAGAATAAAACCAACATGTGCGGTCCAGGACATAGTTTTAGCAAACCAAATACCCAAAGTTTTAATTTTATCTACAAATTCAATTTCTTCGTTGTTTAAAACCACGGGGCTTGAGATCACAACTGGAATATTGGAACTGCTGAATATGATGGCCTTGGTTTTTTGTGAATTTAGTTTAAGCAGATTGCTCGTCGTCCATCTATTGATTTTATCGAGCAAGTTGTTACATTTGGCTACAAGTGTATTAATATCTCGCCCAGGAAAAAAAATACTAGTATCATCGGCATAGATAATAAACTTGATGTCAGGGTCGCGATTTACGTTAACAATGTCATTTATATAAATAGTAAAAAGTAATGGGCCTAATATACTACCTTGGGGAACGCCACTGGTTATATTTAGAATATGCGACTTAAAATTAGATATAACTACAAATTGAGTTCTATGCTGCAAATATGATTTTAATAACTTTAACGTGTTACCTCGAATTCCAAAACATGTTAATTTTGCAAGAAGTATGTCATGATTTATTGTGTCGAAAGCTTTAGAAAAGTCTAGAAAAATTCCAATTGTTAATAAGCGATTGTCTAGTGCTTTTAATATTAATTCCTTCTGTTTTAATAAAGCAAATTCGGTAGAACGATTTTGACGGAAACCAAATTGAGACTCAGTTATTAAACTGTATTTTTCAAGATGCGAGGTAATTCTCACAGAAATTAGTTTTTCAAGCGGTTTGGAAAACACTGGAAGTATAGAAATGGGTCTAAAATTATTAATATTGCCTAACTCTCCTCCTTTATGTAAAACGCTCACTTTGGCTAGCTGCATTTTGGCAGGGAACTCACCAGTCTCAAATGCGAGGTTGAAAATATGGGTTAAATATGGCGCTAGAATATCTAGAACAAATTTGGCTGGTTTTATTTGCATATTATAGGCATCAAGACTATTACTGTTTTTCAAACTCATGAATATATTTTGTACTTCAGTAATATCAGTGGGGAATAAAAATATAGAATTTGGTAAAGGTACGGGCATATATTCAATTGCGTTACTTGCAAGGGATGTGGAGACTGAAGAGGTCGAAGACTTTACAAAATGTTCATTAAACGCGTTTGTCATATCTGACTCTGAAACACGAGTATTGTTTATATTAAGTTCGAGCGGGGTGGCAGTTTGTGGTTTATAATTAACTACGCATCTTAGCTTGCGCCAGATTATATCGGCTCTCCGCATATCATCAACACTAAACATATGAACATAATATTGCTTTTTTGCTTGTTTCAACATGGCTGTCAGCTGATTCCTGTACTTTTTAAACACTTCGAGTGCAACATTATCCCTAGATTTCAAAAACCTCCCGTATAAATTATTTTTTGTGCGAATCATAGCACAAAAAATATGTTCTATGATTCTATGAAGTTAATTCTATGATTTGTGCGAATCATAGAATTAACTTCGCACGCTGGAGCGCCAGCTTCCTCTCAAGGAACTCTAAGGGGTGACGGGCTACTTGGCATTTTACTTTTCTCTCTGTGGCTCTGGGTTTTCTTTTCTTCTTTGTCCCCTGTTTGACAAAGTTTCCAAACCAAATTCCTCTTTCACCCAACTGGCTTCCCTTTCTTATGCGTCTTTGCCGACTTTTCCGCACTGCCAACCGCTCCCCCTTCTCCCCCTACCCAACAGCGCATGGGCAGATGCCTCCAGAGTCGGTTACGGCGTAAATGTAGTGGACTGTGCGCAGGCAATTATTGCCCCTCTGCCAAGGCCAATATACCTCTGGGAAGGACTCGCCGTGTTGTGGTGCGCGTGTACGAGTATATTGGGACTCTTCTACACACGGAGAAGAGAGTTTTGGCTCTCGCGCTGCGCCGCGGCCCTGGACGAACTTTGCCTTGGACTATTGCCATTGCCATTTTGTTTTCATTCATTTATTTATTCACATTTATTGAAAAACATCATGAAACCCTTCGGACGTTTCCTCGATCCTTTTGCCGCCCTTATCAAGAGAAGGGAAAGATGTCTCGCGCCGAGAGCGCGAGGACTGCATGGCCCGCCGGCTCGCGATCGCGTGTCAAGCGCGCAATGGCAGGTCGGCGTGGCTAAAAAACAAAACAAATTAGTCGTTATTTGTTTATACAGCAGGAATGTAGTCTGCCAGAACATGGCGACATTGTTACACACTGTAGATAAGCAATTTAGCCAGTGCAGTACAACCGCTAGCCTGGGGTCTTTAACGTACACCACGCAGTAGTGATACACGACCGCACGCCGATACGATGCTCATCCAGATCGAAATGGGCAGGCGTGGGGATTAAACCCAGGATCCCTGGGTTCTCCTGCGCGAGCTTTCGCTCCACGTGTTCTGAGCTGGTGTGCGCTAGCCCACTCGGCCACCGATCGTTTTTTTTTCTTTATTGCAAGATTTCGACAGTGAACAAAGATTCACAATGCACGCCCTCGGCGGGACTCATGACCGACTGTACCCATCTTAGTGACATATCTTTATTAAGAAAAAGGAGAGACACGGCACTGGCAATAGCCCAAGTACAGTGTTGATCAAGGCAAAGCTCGTCCATGGCCGCGGTGCAGCGCAAGAGCCAAAGCTGTATTGTCCGTCTGTAGAAGAGTCCCTTTTTTGCCAATGCACGCGCACCAGAACACGGCAAGTCCTTCCGAGAGATATATTTTCCTCGGCAGAGGGGCTACGATTGCCTGCACACAGTCCCCTACAAGTACCCCAAAACCGACTCCGGAGGCATCTGCCCATGCGCTGTCGGGTAGCGGAAGAAGGTGGAGCGGTGGGCAGTGCGGGAAAGTCAACGAAACACACAGAAGGGAAGTCAATTGGGTGAAAGGGGAATTTGGTCTGAAACTCTGTCAAATAAGGGACGAAGAAGCATACACCCGGAGCCATAAAGAGAAGTGTAAAATGACAAGTAGCCAGCGGCCCGTATAATATAACATAATATAATATAATATAATACAATATAATATAATACAATATAATATAATATAATATAAGCACAACCGACCGGACATTGGGGGGCCCAGAATTCAAATCCTAGCTCTGCCGTTTATTTTGGCTTTCGGCGGTTTCGTAAAACATTGATTCATTCGATGAAGATAATTTCATATATATATATATATATATATATATATATATAACATGGTAACATGGCACAACAACGAAGACTAGTGAAAGGAACGAACAACACATAACATATTTTTACAGCTTTCTGTGTTGTTACTGTGTTGTTCGTTCCCCTCCTTCGTCTTCCTTGTTTTCGGCTATTGCATTCACATCATGTTTGACTTTTACCGACTAGACCAGCTTTCACTTTTATTACTTTATTCCACTTAGCATTATTTTGCTAGAGGATGGCTATAGTTCTGCTCCTTCCTTCAGTGTGGGCGAAGACTATTCTGCATGCATTAGGTTGCAACAAACGGTAGCGACGAAGAGGTGCGAATGGTTCTTTCTTAGGGTTGTTTACAAATACTGCCGAACAACAAAGTAGGAGTGTTTATTTTCGTAGTTATTATATAGAACGCGATTATCCCTCAGTGGTGGAAGTCACATGTATGCTCGGGTATCCAACTATATAATATAAGTAGATGTACATACTGAACAAGCGTTGGAGCTAGAAACGTGTGCAACTTTTGACCAGTTAGAAGTTTTAAGATGTTTCTAACTTCCTTGAATTTCACGTTTTTTGATATCTGGGATTATTACTTTAAACCGTTTATTATAATACGATTGTCTAGCATTTTAATTAAACAAATTTTTGGAAAAACTGAAATCAACCGGTTTGTAGGAACGTGTAACCGGGAACCGAAACCGTAAAAATTGAAGCTCTACAAAACCGAAACGAAACCGTTATCAACCAGAAGCGGTAACCGTAATCGAAACGTTATATTTTTTAGGTTTGAGACCCAAATTTCATCTATGTTTGATATGTGTGAGCAAAAGGTTTTCCTGTCTTTTTTGTGTTGTGGCGTCAATATGGTGGTTAGTCTTCTTGGTGCTATGGCATATCTTTTCGCATATGGAGGCCAATGCGGGTTGGGGGTAGCCAGCACCCTGAAGTCCGGATACTCTCGAAGCTTCGTGTGATTTGATGTTCACATGACTTTTTTCGGCTGATTCATAGGGCTGTGGTGGCTACTCCCTGGTGTACGATTTTGGAATGCTCAAAGTTAAGGGGGAGGAACCCTTTACCCGATCAGGCTTGGTACCTCCAGCATACATGCGTATCACTGAATTCTAAGGCCAAATCAAGATACTTGATGGTTTTCCTAATGGGAATCTCATATGTGAAGGTGAGCCCCGTGCAACATTGTTGGAAACTCCTCAGCATGCTATTGAGGCACTCGCCATTTTGTGTGTCACCTACCGTAGTACACAAAATTAGGAAATTGTCCGCATACCGGAATATTGCCGCAATTCTCGAATCTTTGATGTTTTCTTGAATGGCAATTCCACACGCGCCGAGAAACACTTCCCTGAGATAAGGAACCACTTGCGAACAGAAGAGCGGAGTTTGCATGGGTTCCCAAGTGGCTCCTTATCTCAGTGAAGTGTTTCTTCATGCTGTCTCCCTTCATCAAAAAAAGACAGCCGAACTCCAGATTGCCGTACCACGGGCGCCAGCAGTAAATATCGCTGGCAGAGGCTGAGCAAACATAAGCCTGTTTCACATGCAGCGATTTGTGTCCCAAATCGGTGCGGTGCCTCTCAATCTGCTACTAAAATCAAAGTTGCACAGTCACAGCAGCTCTGCGACTGGGTTCCATTAAAGTCCCCTTATAGTTCTTTTACAGGTCACAACAACCAATAAAAATGACAAAGCACATTTCGCTGGAAAAAATGGCGGCATTCAGTTCAAACCTCTGCTGTACGCCGCCATTCACTTCCTAACACCTGCACCGTCACGCAGTCGACGCTTCAAATAATGTCGCTACTTGTAGGAAGCTCTTATCTAGGGCCTTTAGGTTCCATCAGGTTCGAATGCATTCGCAGCGTCGGTGCGATCGCTGAAATTGTCACGGGCTTCGTTTCACAAGATTGCAAAGCGTCCGCTGTTGTCGGATGTTTTAGATGCAGAGCATCTCTTGCTCGGGTCTATGTCCCGCGGCGTCAGCGTCGTAGTCCGCACTCACACTACGCATGCGCAACTCTCCTCCTCTAGTCTCATCTCCTTCAAGTGTGAGCGGTAGCGCGCTGCGCGCGTTCCCCATCCCGTGACCGGGGCGGGGTCTGAGGCGAAACCGTGTTTCCCCGGAGGAGGGAAAGGAGGAAAGTTTTCGGCGCGCGGGTCGCAGCGCTAGGCCAGGCCTTTCTAGCGGGGTGAGCTTTCCCCGCAACTCCGCGGCTGTCGTCTGCTAGCATTTCCCGACCGCTCGCGTCCGTTGCAGCCTAGATCTCGCCGGCCAGCCCGGTCTCGACGAGGAAACCTGCAAGCGCTGTTAGGGCATTTTGCGCCGCCTTACCGTGCGGTCTGATTAGACTTTCAAAGTTACTCGTGCTACATCAGTTCAGCGCTGTTGACTCCACTCCACTCCGTTCTTCCGATGAAGTGTGATGGAAGCAACAGTCCCGTCAGTTAGTGGGTTGGCGCAAGCAGGCGTCAGCACCACCCCGATGCTCCGCATCACCCCATGGTTCCCCTCGGGAAGATGGTGTAATTTTTTCTTACCGATTATCTCCAAACCACAAACAAATCGCTGTGTCGGCTACCGCAAAGACTTTTTTTTCGCAGAGTCACTGCATGTGAAACAGCCCTTATTTCGAAACTCACTCAAAGCCCCGATATAACCAAGCAAAGCTAACGAGAGAAAATGGCCGTCCAAAAATTTCATAAAATATTGAAGGGACATCTTCGTGGCTCGATCGCTGACGAGAACAAAAAGAAAGAATGAAGAAAACAAGAAAAAGTTGCAGACGATAAAAATAACCTATCAAAACACTCCCTCGGCGACAACCATAGTTGCCGCAAAACAATATAAAAAGAACGAGATCAACCGGTGGCAATCAGTTCTTTTCGCTATCGCAGGTCACCTCTGTGAAGGTGGCGGTAGAGGAGGGGGGGGGGGGGGGGTGAAAGGGGGTAGATAAGTGTATTGTCGCGTCGCGCGTCCAGCCGGTCCACCCTAGCCGTGCGGTCCGTTATCTTGCACTCTCTCTCCCACCACGTTCATCGTGGAAGAATCACGGGGGGGGGGTCGGTGTCACCCGCTGTAAGACCACCCGTTGGTTGAAACCAGGTAGCACCAGCTCTCGTGGTTAGAAATGTTTCACTTCAACCAGCTCGTTTGCTTTATTGCGTCATCTTCTCGTGGTCAGTTTCCTCGTTTTTTGTTCATCTTTAGGGTTTTTTGTCCATTTTTGTTTGGGGTTTTATGAGGTTTTTCGTGGACGGAAAACGGGGTCTCCATGTTTGACCGAGCAGCAGCGGTGTCCCGCACTGAGATAGGTTAGGTCGACGCCGTCGCGGAAAGCGAGATACGACGTCCACTTTATTTTTCCTACGGGATAAAGATGCTCCACCTCACAATTTTCCTTTCACCCTTCCCCGCTTTGGCGGGGGAGGGGGGGGGGAGGGGGGGGGGGGGGTCACTAAATAAGTGCCACTAAATAAGCCACGCTAGTGCCACTAAATAAGCCACGCTACAAAGTAACGATACTTGGCCATATTGTGGCTTAAAATCGTGGTTCCCAGTTACCTGAAGCTTTAGCTGAAATCACAGGAAACGCTTATCCGCCCTCCACAAATGTTTAAGCAGTGCACGACAGTGCAAAAGCAATATTACATGAGCTTGCTAACACCGAATCTAATGCTGAGGAAGTCGCACTTTTGAATCATGGCGATCAGCAGTTGCGTCTGCTCTGCATACGAACCAAAATGGCGGCGCCCACAACAATGTCGAGGAACGGAGTGTCGATACACTAAGCGCAGCTCATTTAGTGGCTCTAGTCGGCGCTTATCCCGGAGAGATAATCTTAGCTGAACACGTCATGGCTCCTGGCAGGAGTGGCATTTGTGAACCCCCTTTCATCGGACGATCACAAGGAAACAACCAGGATCAAACAGCTCCTTCGACAGCATTCCAGAGCATAACCTGTCAATCTTGTCTCCTGTTTCTTTTTTTTTTTTTTTTTTTGTGGTTATGTGTGAACTTTTTCGGCTGCTCCGAGCATCCGAAAGTGGAAATGTACTATTCCCGCACAATCGCGCCAGTTTAATTTGCAACGTAAACGGTAGGTGCGAGAAATATAACTTGCTTCATTTACGCGCAAAGACGCGTTTGAGTTTAAGCCAGTCATGCTGTATTGCTTCCCTACGAAAAATAAAAAAAATCTCAAACCGAAAGTTCAGAAACAATCAGTTCCCCACGTTTCGGGGACGACTTGACACCCTCAGGGGGGGAGCAACTTGGATGGGACAGCGAGAGCTTCGACCTCTTCTTCCTCGTTTACCGAGTTCATGTTTTGTTAACGTGACGCAGGCCCTGGACGTAAATAGAGGATTAGGCGCCGAGGGACCAGTTATTGTTTCCCGGTGTGTTCTGAATATGCCACGACTTCAAGAGCAGGCGTTTTCGGATAGGTGGCTCCGTATCTATCACGTGCGCGTTCGCGAAGTCCATCCGATGATCGAGCACGTCACAATGTTCGGCGACGGCTCTACGCTCGCGATCGAAATTGTGCACATCGTTCTGGTGCAGGCGCATGCGTTCAGAAAAAGATTTAGTTTCGCCGATGTAGGCGGCGGGGCATTCTGCACACAGTAGCTTGTACACCACGCCTTGTACTTGCGCATTTGGGAGGCGATCTTTCGGCCTTAGCATGAGCCGTCGTAATGTTGACACTGGCTTGTGTGCCACTTGAATCCCTTTTTTTCGGAGAACGCGCGCCAGTGCCTCGATGGTCCCTTTCCCATAAGGAACGCTGGTGCGGGCGATGGGGCGGGCTGTGCGTTACCCGGCGGTCCATGGTTACCGCGCGTAAAACACTGTCGACGGACGACGCGCTGAACAAAAATCATTGCGTAGCCGTTTCTTTGGAGGTGAGCAAGTATGGTCTATTTCTCTTCTATCCTTTTCCGACGAGCAGATGGTCATTGCTCTAGACAAGAGAGTAGAGGCCACTTACGCCTTGAGACTTACTGGGTGGTTCGAGTCAAAATCAAGGTAGCGTCCGGTGTGTGTTGGTTTCCTGTAGACAGAGAATCTCAGCTTGTCTCCTTGCCTTTTCACCAACGCATCGAGAAACGGCAAAACTTCATCTCTCTCGTAATCTACGGTGAACTGGATGGCCGGTTCTATGGAGTTCAGTTGTGCCAAAAAATGGTTCACCTCTAATTTTTTCACGATGCAAAAACTATAATTTACATAGCGCATAAACTCTTTTGGCCTTGGCGAAAGTGCGTAGTGCCCTTTGTTCGGCCCCTTCCATTGTGAGGTTTGCCGTCGTGACAGAAATAGAAGCGCCCATTGCCGACTCGATGACTCGTTTCAAGAGGTCCCCCTTGAAAGTGAAGTACGTACTGCCGAGGCAGAACTCGAGAAGGCGGCAAAGGGCGCTTCTATTTCTGTCACGACGGCATCAATGGAACGCGATCACACGTGAAGCTTCAGATAACCGCCAACAATGCCTTGAGCAACAAGATAGCTCAAGTGTCGTCAGTCCGGGCCGTGCCTGAAGAATTCTGTATATGTCGGTTACAAGTCAAGAAGGTAGAGTCAAACGCCCCTCAAAGGGAATCTGTATTCCTCCGCCACCAATCGCGTCCCATCGTTTCCGTGACGTCGCGACCTGCGCGAACCAATCTCGTTCTTGCAAAAGAATATTTCCAAAATGGCTGCCGCGCAGATTTTCTACGACTCCAGCATCTTGCAGCAATTATTCTGCACTTTACCGCTGTTTTTGACTTACCCGGGCGTACGTCGCTAAGTCATAACCGCGACCACTTTTCTTCGCAATAGGTTCTGCGCGACAGCGTGAGAATCCAGCGATGGCATTGTCATTGAAAAGTTCGCTGTGGGCGTTATGCTTACCAGCGTACGTCGGACACCGTCTGTTTCTTCGTCTGCCTCGGGTTGCGTCTCAACATCGGGACGGCATCGGCTTTTCTTCGCTGGGGTTTCCATGGAGCGACGTTAAAATTGAGTGGTCACCAAATTCTTTTTTTATACGTGTAGTGGGCTGTGTCGAATGGGCACGAGTGAACCGTGAACACAGTAAGTGTCTTCACCCGATTTCGACCGTATCTTTCCTGGTGTTAATAAATAGTCTGTCTACTAAAATGATGCCTTCGAAGCAGTATGTATTCATCTGTGATACGTGGCGTTATTTTGCTTGCTGTCAGAGGCCCTGTCATTCGTATGTTTATGCTTCGAAACCCGGGTACGTGGCAAGTGTACCCCCCTTGCGTCTTGGCCTAAAGCATTACCGGCAAACACGCACAAACTTTTCCAATTTAATTTAGAGGAAACTTTTGTCCACACTATTCGATTGCAACATTGGTTTCATAATTTGTAACAGCTGAAAAGTATGTCAATAAAAATTGATTGCAAGGGCAGCTTCACTTCAATTCCTAAATTATGGCTTTCTTATATGCGAAATATTAATTTAAATAAAATGTTTAAAAAACACACCGAATACCCAGACGTTCTGATATTGGTCTGAATGCAAGCGGCATAAGCAACAGCTCGAACCACCTAATTACATTTCTGACCTATGTTAATCTCTACGTTATACCAGGACATAGCCGCGAACGACCTCTTCAGAGTCCTCCATCGTCTTTCGGGGCTACCTTGGCAAAATCAGACTCTTGTAGAAAACATATCGAACTTCTTCTTGGAGGCAACTTTGCAGTCCTCATTGTCAGAGCTTCCATATAAACCATCGAAAAAAAGGGTCCCTGTTGTTTCATTTATACTTGTTTCATCGACACAAGTTTCACCTACATATATGTTTCATCAACTTTTTATCGAAACTCGTTTCATCGACACTACCACACCGTGCTGTGAAGTTTCATCGACACGCAAATTGCACGCTGTAGGAACATTTCGTCGTGCGTTAATCACTGGGGTACATGTTAAACTATCCGACCCACCCAGTTCACGACACTTCGCGGCGACAGTCTGCGGCAGTTCATTACGAAAATGCGAACCCACCCGACCCACCCGTACATGCCGCTTCGCAGCAGCGCGTACGGATGCGGGGCCACCCATACCCTCGCTCACCAACAGACCAGCGCGCCCCTAACAAAAAAAAAAGAAAGTTGTTGACGAAACATAGCGAGATATGTCGATGAAACGAGTGTCGATGAAACGATCTGTTGATAAAACGTGGCAGTGTCAACGAAACGAACTTTCGGGGGTATGTCGTTTGACGAAACGAGTACCACCGCACAAAAAGCCTGTTTCCGAGCCGCGTTACTTCAACACCATCGCAACTGGCTTCATTTTTAGATACTCACTGCCAGAAAAAATGTACTCTAAACAAAAAAACACAAAAACTAGCGAATTTCACGTCCCTTTGATGTTAAAGTTCACGACCTGGAATTGGATATGGAGCAGCAGGTTCGTCTCCATCAGGCAAATTGACAAGGTTCTGGACTGGACAAAAGTGACTCGTTATCGGCGTTTATTAGTGCAAAATTATGACGAGTGCAGCGGGTTCCAGCTTTAGAGTTAAGGTTTAACGTGGGGCTCCCTAAGCCGAGGGATATGGCGAGTGCACACCAACATTGGGAAGCAACCACCTACCCATCTGATCTCGTTGCAAGCCTTACGAGCTCGGTCTTCAAAGGGCTCTGCATCATTCGTCATATGGGATAACTTCTCAGCAGCCCATTAGACGGATCTTACGATTCCGCTCCAACAGTACATCCCCAGGCCCTCCAGAACGCAACCTATTTAATCCGGGTGCGAGAAGGAAGCCCAAATCGTGACCTGCACCTATTTAACCTCTGGGCCGGCTGACGGGGGCACCACAGCAGCACCAACAGAAAAGAGGATTACTTCTGTTACAGACCCCAGCATCACGAAACCGAGAAACATCTCCATTCATTTTTAACCAGTTTCAGAAGCCACCCAAGCACTAAAAAACGGCCTTTCATTACTTCGCAACACTGTCCTCGGCAACAAGTCTGGCTTCAATCTGTGCACTGTGGTTTTTATCGGCTCCAAATAAGTTCGATTTAATCCTCTACATGGCACTAGTCCGGGGGGGAGGGGGAGGGGGAGGGGGGGGGGGGGGAAGGGGGCTCAAAACTGAGGTTTTTATGAAAGACCGCTTCACTTCATCACAGCGTTCCTGCAAGACTGTCGATATTGTCACAAATGACAAGTGATGAGGCAACAAAAACTGAAGTAAACTAAACGTTTCATGGGGCGAACTTGTGCCCAAATTAAAAACGGGGACAGAAGATAACAGGAGAGCGTCGCGGGCGTCGATGTCTGCGAAATTGCAGGATCGAGCGCTGGGGCCACGTGGAGCCCCTTATTGTACGCGCGTTGGCTTCTGGAATAATCGGCCTAGAACATTCGGAAACGAGACCATTCGGAACTCGATCAGTCGAGAATGTTCTCGAACTCACGAGAACGCAATGTTGAAAGAATAAATAAAAGAACATGCCACCGACTGGAATCGAACCTAGACTTTCCGCGCGACAGTCAAGCGCAGTAACCACTCGACCACGCACGCGGTCGCTAGCCGACGCGCGTGGCATTACTCCCCCCACCCCCCTTTATAAAGGCATCGTCTCGATGCCACGTGAAAGGCAACTAAACAGAGGCAAGACAAACAAAAGAATGGAAAAATACGGAGGCTGGCAAAACACAATCCTCTCAAGCGTTGCACAAGATCACAGTTCGCAGTCTTATCGCGCGTAGTACGGCTTTAGGCGCACGACGTGGACGACTTCCGGTCGTGGATGGTGGCGTGATGAAGTCCGTGTTCCGTCGGGCATCACCTCGTAGTTCAGATCCCCAAGTCGACAAAGTACTTTGTAGGGTCCGAAGTAGCGCTTTATGAGTTTCTCGCTTATACCGCGTCGTCGTATTGGGGTCCAAACCCACACACGGTCTCCGGGCTTGAAGCGAACGTCGATCCGGCGAAGGTTGTACCGGGTAGCGTCGACACGTTGTTGATCTTGAATTCGGAGTCGGGCGAGCTGGCGAACTTCTTCGGCTCGTTGAGCAACCACCTGGGCGTCGGGGATCCGATCGTCAGCTGGTTCGTGGGGTAGCATAGGGTCGAGCATGGTCGTTACTTTTCTGCCATGCACCAGCTGAAACGGGGTTACTCCTGTGGTCTCTTGCACCGCCGTGTTGTAAGCAAACGTGACGTAAGGTAACACCTCGTCCCATGTCTTGTGCTCCACGTCGACATGCATGGCGATCATGTCGGCAATCGTTTTGTTTAGCCCTTCTGTTAGTCCATTCGTCTGCTGATGGTACGCAGTGGTTCGACGGTGACCGGTGCCACTAAGACGAAGGATCTCTTGCGTCAGCTGGGCCATGAACGAAGATCCACGGTCTGTAATGAGGACTTCAGGGGCGCCGTGCCGGAGGCCAATGGACTCGATGAAAAACTTGGCGACTTCAACAGCCGTACCTGATGGAAGGGCTTTCGTCTCGGCATACCGTGTGAGATAATCTGTGGAGACGATTATCCATTCCAATCTGCTGGAACGGCGTGGACGGGGGAGAGATCGGATGCAGACGTCCTGACGGCTTTGTCGGCGATTTCTTGCGTCGCTTACACTCATCGCATGATCGAGTGTAGAGGTGAACGGTCTTCGGTAGCCTCGGCCAGTAGTACTTTTCTAGAATCCTGGCGAGCGTCCTGCTGTAGCCAAGGAGTCCAGCCGTTGGGTCGTCATGGCATCCTTGGAAGATTTGTTCTCGGAGACTGGAAGAAATAACCAACAGCCATGCTGTGTGATTATTGACGAAGTTCTCTTTGTACAGCACCCCTTGCCGTATGGAGAAGGTAGGCAGGATTCGTAAGAAAGCACGGGGAACCGCACTCGCTTGTCCCTCTAGGTGCTCGATGAGCGCTCGCAGTTCAGGGTCGTCACGTTGGAGTGCTGCCATGTCGCTGACACCCAGAACGCCGAGGAAACACTCATCGTCGTCGTCTTCGATGCAGGCAGGACTGGCCTCGACTGGGGCCCTTGGCAGGCAGTCGGCGTCATTGTGCTTCCGGCCGGACTTGTACACCATGGTCATGTCGAACTCCTGCAGTCGTAGGCTCCAGCGTGCGAGGCGTCCGGAGGGGTCCTTCAGGTTGGCGAGCCAGCAGAGCGAGTGGTGGTCCGTGACGACGCGAAAAGGACTTCCATACAAATATGGGCGGAACTTTGTTATTGCCCAGACGACAGCGAGGCACTCCTTCTCAGTCGTTGAGTAGTTCGTCTCCGCCTTGGACAGCGTCCGACTCGCATATGCGATGACTCGCTCTGCCCCGTCTTGCATTTGGACCAGTACCGCGCCAAGTCCGGTGTTACTGGCGTCCGTGCGGATCTCTGTTTCTGCGAACTGGTCGAAATGGCCAAGAATCGGGGCGTCTGGAGTCTTCGTTTGAGCTCATCGAATGACCGCTGGTGTTCTTCTGTCCATTCAAACTTCACAGCGTCCTTCGTGAGGTTCGTCAGGGGTGAATACAGCTTGGCGAAGTCCCGAACAAATCGTCTGTATATAGTAGGCACAGAGTCCGAGGAATCTTCTCACGGCCTTCTTGTCAGACGGCGGCGTAAATGCAGCTACGGCGCGGGTCTTCTTGGGGTCAGGGAGAACACCTTTGTTGTTCACGACACGGCCAAGGAACTTAAGTTCGCCATAGGCGAATCGACACTTTGTTGGCTTGAGTGACAGGCCGGCGGTCTTGATGGCTTGAAGCACGGCTCGAAGTCTTCTCAGGTGTTCGTCGAAATCCCGTGAAAATACCACGACATCGTCCAGGTAGACGAGGCAGCTCTGCCATTTCAGACCTGCCAGCACAGTGTCCATGACACGCTGGAAGGTGGCTGGTGCTGTACAAAGTCCGAACGGCATCACTTTAAATTCGTACAGTCCGTCGGGAGTGACGAAGGCAGTTTTCTCCCGGTCGTGTTCGTCGACTTCAATCTGCCAGTAACAACTTTTCAAGTCCATCGACGAAAAATATCGGGAGTGGCGCAGTCGGTCTAACGTATCGTCGATTCGGGGGAGCGGATAGACATCCTTCTTCGTCACAGCGTTCAGTCGACGATAGTCCACGCTGAACCGCAGGGTCCCGTCCTTCTTCTTTAAAAGGACGACTGGGGACGCCCACGGACTTCTTGAGGGGTGAATGATGTCGTCGTCGAGCATTTCCTGGACTTGATCTTGAATCACCTTCCTTTCCTTTAAGGAGACTCGATAAGGCGATTGGTGGACAGGGAGCGCGTCGTCGTCGGTAATAATGCGATGTTTCGCCATTGGTGTTCGGCGAACTCTCGACGATGTGGCAAAACAGTCACTGTATTCGGCGAGGAGATCAACCAGTTGCCGGCGCTCTGAAACTGGGAGCTTGGGGTCGATGTCGAGCGGCGGCGGCGACGTGCTCTTCTGCTGTGCCGACGAGGATTCCTCGGAGATTGCGGTGACCACGGCTGGCGCCTGAAGCTCCTCGACGTAGCCCACGATGGTACCCTTCGTTAGGTGCTGTGGCTCCTCTCGAAAGTTTGTCACGAGAATAGTTGTACGTCCTTCTGTGAGATCCGTTACGCCTCGTGCGACGCCGATTCATTTTTCAAGGAGCAGTTGGACGCTGTCTTCCAGAAGAGCTTCACCGTGCCTGGCTGCGTCGGTTATGACGGTGACGAAAACACTCGACCGCGGCGGCAGATTCACATGGTCGGCTATAACTCGGATCGCGGATGACGTCGTGTTGGCCTCCACCGGCGGCAGAACAGGCTTTCGCAGCGTCAACTGGTTTGCCCCGAGGTCGATGACGGCGCCATACTCGCAGAGAAAGTCCATTCCGATTATAACGTCCCTCGAACAGTCTCGCAGAACGGCGAACTTGACAGGGCACGTCTCACCGTGGATCTCGACGCGAGCAGTGCATCTCCCGACTGGTGTGATGAGGTGCCCACCGGCGGTTCGTATTTGAGGGCCTTCCCACGGCGTTGTCACTTTTTCGCAGGCGGCGAGAGAGCCTCCCACTCAAGACTGAGTAGTCTGCTCCGGTGTCCACGAGTGCTGATGCGTCGTGACCGTCGATAATAACGTTTAGGTTGTTGGACATCGAAGCAGGAGCGTCGTTATAATGCGCAGCGTCGGGAGAGTGGGAGCGCTCCGTCGTTCTTGGAGGCTCTTTACTTCGGTCGTCTTCGGCAACGCCACCTCCAGGCGTTGCCGCGCCAATTTTTCCCGGCGACGCAGTGGAGACAGGCTCTCTCGGCGGGGTCGTGGCGCTGAAGACGCTGAACGTCGTGGCGATGGCGAGCAAGATTCACGGCGGAGAGACGGCACTGAAGAGGGCGAGCGTCGGAGGTACTCATCGATATCGCGAGGGCTTTCGCCGTACCTCGGGCGTGGGTCGTTCGGGTGGAAACCACGCAGCCCAAGTCGACGGTAGGGGCAGCTGGGGTAGATGTGGTCGGCTTCCCCGCAGTGGTAGCAGAGCGGGCGTTGCTCGGCCGTTCGCCACACGTCGGTCTTCCTCGGCGAGGGTTGCTCCGGGCGGACGTCCTGGACTTGTCCTCCCTGGCGTCGAGGATACTGTGGCATCGGAGGGTCTCGTCGGGGTGGCGCCGTGGCCTAGCGGTTAGCTTGCGGCGGTCGTCGGGCAATGGCGGCGTAGCTCCGAGTCGGTTCCCCTGGCGTCGATCGGAACCTCAGGTTGGAAGGCTCGGTGAACTTCCTCTCGGACGACCTCGGCGAGCGACAGTGAGGACGGGCGATCCGCAGCGGGAAGTATCTTGCGGAGTTCTTCCCGGACGACTTCACGGACGATCTCCCGAAGGCTGTCGGCACCGCTGGTATTCAGGTCCTGAAGGGAAGCAGCGACAGTTGGAGCAGCAGGCGCGCCGGCGATTCGGTGGTAGTGGCTTGCTCGGGCCGTCAGTGCGCGCTCGATGTTGGTGGCTTCACTCACAAATGCATCGACGGTTGTCGGGGGGTTCCGGACCAGGCCTCCGAAAATTTCTGCCTTGACGCCACGCATGAGGACTCGAAGCTTCTTTTCCTCGGCGGCCTCCGGATCGGCTCGGGCACTTAGCCGCATTACATCCTCAACAAAGCTGGTCACGCTTTCGTTGGGGCCCTGCACCCTTGTTTGAAGTAGGTCCTCTGCTCGCTGGCGACGGTGATGGTTAAGGAAAGTCCGCTTCAGTTCGGCGACGCAGGACTCCCATGTAGTGAGGGAGGCTTCGTGGTTTTCAAACCAGTGCCTCGAGGTGCCCTCCAGCGAGAAGTACAGGTTCTGGAGGCGCTGCTCAGCCGTCCATCCTTTGTGGCGAGCTACACGACCGTAATGCTGCAGCCAGTCTTCGATATCCTCGTAGGCTTCGCCGTGAAAGGGCGTCGGAGTGCGGGGAGTGACGGGCAGGGTGACGACAGGTGCGGTGGTCATGGTCGGTATTTTCTTCCTCCGGTTCTCGGGCAAGAGACCCAATTCGGGGGACTGACCTCTGGTCCGACGGCTTCTTCGGGCTTCGGCGTCTTTGGCGAAGGGTAGCCTTCCGGGGCTGAGCACCCACTCGGGCGGGGTGTCTTCGTAGGGGTACGCTTTACGGGCATAGGATGGTACGCCGCACCTCCACCAAAATGTCACAAATGACAAGTGATGAGGCAACAAAAACTGAAGTGAACTAAACGTTTAATGGGGCGAACTTGTGCCCAACTAAAAAAAAGGGAACAGAAGATAACAGGCGAGCGTCGCGGGCGTCGATGCCGGCGAAACCGCAGGATAGAGCGCTGGGGCGAGACTGACTGCAAGGCGCCACGTGGAGCCCCTTATTGTACGCGCGTTGGCTTCTGGAATAATCGGCCTAGAACGTTCGGCAACGAGAACATTCGGAACTCGATCAGTCGAGAATGTTCTAACTCACGAGAACGCAATGTTGAAAGAATAAATAAAAGAACATTCCACCGACTGGAATTGAACCTAGACTTTCCGCGCGACAGTCAAGCGCGGTAACCACTCGGCCACGCACGCGGTCGCTAGCCGACGCGCGTGGCAATATCAAGCTCGAGTCGGACTAAACAAGACCCAGTTACCCGCATTCACATTCCCCAGATCTCAGTCCTCTCAACCACCCTTCATCATTGCTGTAGCAGACTTCCCTCACGTCAAGTAATCGGTGCTGTTTTACGATATATTTTAAGCGACTACAAAGGAATTTCTGAAATTCAGGGGATCTATGCCACACCCCTTCAGATCGCACCTCGGCGCACAGGGCAGATTGCTCCTCATCCACCACGTACGAGGTGTAAGCCAACTCGCCGAAGTGCGATCCGTGAGAGTCATATTGGCCGTCGACTTCAAGGGAGCGTTTGACGTCCCTATTATGCTTCGAAACAGAGCACTAGCACTGGGATTTCTCCCTCCACTGTGCTAACACAAGTTATTGTTATTCCCAGTGTGGCCTCAGTCGTGGGAATAGCCACAGGCGTCCCATTAATGCTTCAAAACAGATCACTGGCAAAGAGTTTGCTGCCCACAGTGCTGACACACATTATTGTGATTCTCAGAGTAGCCTCGGTCGTGTGAATGGCCTCAGGCGTCCTGTTCATGCTACGAAACGGAGCATTGGCACTGGTACTTGGCTCTCCACTGTGCTAACGCACGTTATTGTTATTCCTAGAGTGACCTGTCGTATGTGTGGCCACAGGGGTCCCGTTTATTATTCCAAACAGATCACTGGAACTAAGATTTAGCTGTCTTTTGTGCTTCACCACATTACTGCAATTCTCAGAGTTGCCTCAACCGTGTGAATGGCTACAGGGGTCCTTTAATGCATCGAAACAGAACACTGACAGTGATAGCTCGCTGCCCTCAGTGCTGACACACGTTATTGTTATCGTGAGAGTGACCTCAGTCCTGTGAATGGCACAGGCGTCCCCTTTAGACTTCGAAACAGAGCACTGGTTCTAGGATTTTGCTCTCCGCTGCTAACACATGGTATTGTTATTCCCAGAGATGCCTCAGTCGTGTGAATGGCCACAGACTTCATTTTTACGTTTTAAAGCGGAGCATTGGCAGTGATCAGTTTTTTTTTTTTTTTAGAAAAAAGGAGCCTATTTGCAATCAAAATCCGATTTTTTGCGAAGCGAAGATGTTTAGGCAGCGGAAAGCCAATATGGCATCTGATGTCTCTGCCGTAGATGGGCTGCAACTTATTTGTTTTTGCGAAGTTGAACTCTATACTGGTGATTCATGGCGCAGTGCAATGTATAGACCAGCTTAGACATTATCACAACCAAAAGAAAGGTTTGTCTGGTGGCTGCCATATCGAAAAGCCACCAACAATGCTATACGGCAACGAAGAAGAGAAGCATGACAACATGAGACACGCAAGGTCAGTCGTAGACAAGAATGACAATCCGATTTTACAGCATATGAGTGGTCCTTAAAAGGACCGTTTTGTGTTCAGCGACCTGGCACGCTTTCTCCTTAATGTTGGTGTTAAGCTTCGTAAAGGGGCTCGACACCAGATAGGTAACCCTCGGATGGGGTGTCCACTCCATCCAGCTGGATGACGATGGGCTGGATGTGGGCACCTGTGGCACCGCCTCGTCTGAACGTTTCTTCAATGTTAATTACATGCCTCTCAGCATTATTCCAGTTGTACCTTGCCAACTTCTTCGTTGAGGAGTGTCCCCACGTCGAAGATCTTGAACGTCGTGTTTCCGGTAGCAACGCCGTTCTTGGTCTGGGCCCATATTAGTTCAATGGGATGGAACTCGCAGTGATACGGTGGAAGCCGGACCACAGTGCAGCCAGCCGTCTCGGCAGCAGTGTCCGCATGGTACTTTAGGTGCTGTGGTTTCAGCAAGGCCACAATGACGAGGACCTGCTTGTTCAGCATCTTGGGGTCCCATGAAATTATTTTAGACGTCAGCCACTGTCGGATGTCGTCCTTGCGGGAACTCGTCGTTGGCACTGCTTCGAACCGCCCAGAATTGTAAGAAGCGTTGCCCATGACGATAACGCTTCCTCTCGGCAGTTTGTCGAAGACACCGTCGAAACACTACTCGAAGCAAGCCTTGGGTTGCCAAAGACATGGTAGCGCTTTTTAGACGAGGACAAACGAAAGAAAGACAAGACAGACACGAGCGCATATCAACATGGAAATGTGGCATATATGCACGCTACGGTCCCATCAATCAGCCAACACCAGGCCTTGCCGCCGCTCGCATGAACTGCACCTCCTTATCAAAAAAAAAAAAAGCGGCGGCAAGGCTTGGGGTTGGCTGATTGATTTGACCGTAGCGTGCATATATGCCACATTTTCATGTTGATTAAACAGTAGCAGTCAGCGCTCGTGTCTGTCTTGTCTTTCTTTCTTTTGTCCTCATCTAAAAAGCGCTACCATGCCTTTGGCAACCCAAGAACAATACCAACTAGCCCAGTATTCAGCATTGTCGAAGCAAGCACCATCCATTTCCTCGTAGCAATCGCCAGTCTTTTGGCCACGGAACACGTCCAGGCAGCCGTCGACGAAGCCTTCATTGATGCCGATGTGGGTTACAATAAGACGCTGGCGCTTCCCCGATGGCCGTCGAGAGACCACGCATGAAGGCGTCGTAAGACGACGATACAGTCGTGTCTACCCACACCCTTGAGACGGTGTGCCCTGCCGTCACCCACGTCTCGTTTAGATAGAAAATCTTCCGACCATCTTGTCGTTGACATGCGATCTTATGTAGGTACCTCTGCTGCCAGGCAACGATGTCCTCTCGTTTAATCAGCCGCGAGCTTGAATCCGATGTCGGGGAGAAGGCGACCCACAGTCCAAGCCTTCAACGAGGGACGTTCAGTGCTCGTGGAGAATTCGGCCGTTATCTGATGTCTCAGAGATGACCCTGAGACATCTCTGTACCGTTATGTCTTAAATAAAGGTATAAACAAGCAAACGAACAAACAAACAATCATCTTCTTGACCATGGGGACCTCGTTCCGTCAAAAGAAACGGTGGAGGCGCGATCTCAGCGCGCACAACGTGAAGTCACCGTACCTGACTTTGCGCCGCTTCTTCCCTTCACTTGCTGGGCCCTTCCGAGAGGGTGTCACAACTCGTCCCCTGTTGCTTTCGCCTGCTTCTTGGTCTCGAGGATGGTCCGTACACCAACGCCAAGCAGTTTGCTGACTTCAATGCAGCACTCCTCTACAGTGAGGCCGGGCTGGCGGGGCTTGGCGGGCGGTGCGTGTCGTACCTGAACGTACGCGTCCATTATCAGCTGCCGTGCAACTCGGTAGAGGACATCGCCGCTCTTATGCTTCCTGTAAAGTAGCCTTGGCGTAGACGGCGAGGCTGCACCAGACTCTCATGACGAAGAAGAATCGGAGGAATCGCATTTCGCTGTCTCCACGTTGGGATTCATTACTGAAAACGGGTGGTGCACGAAAGCCCACGAGGTCAAAAGCCCCGTGTCATTAGCCCCGCGGCAACGCCCCGTTCTTTCTGCCCCGTTTGCAAAAGCCCCTGTTTCAGAAGCCCATGACTCAATTCCCCCGTGTTAACAGCCCCGTGTCCTCAACATGCCAGGTTGTTCCTGTGTTTTTTCCTTGCCCTCGAAGTTTTTCAACTCTTTTTACCAGTCTTTGTAACGTAGTTCTATATTGGCCTATATAGCGTAAACGTAGCTGGATCCCTGGCCGGCCCCTTGATGCACTTTGCTTAATCCTATATCTAATAACGCTTCAAAATGGCTGTTAGCCTTTCATGAAACTTATTTATTCACAAAACATATTTACAACATTTGCATAGCAACAGAGTTGGTACGCTTAGATGCCGCAGTAGCGTTGGCTCTTCTGAAGAAACTCGTTCAAGTTTAGGGCGCCGTCCCGCAAGTCGTCCTCCAGCTCCTTGATGGCGTCGTCCTTCTCGTTCCACTTCTTTAGTCGCTTACGAGCTTGTCCGCCATTGGACAGCTGCAGCAGGGATACTCGACTCGTGGCCTTATCCTTCTTTAGAAGATCCACGAAGGCGAACAGGTTTGGATGAACTTTTCCAACCATGTTGTTTATTTTCCTGCAATTATTAAATGATTTCTTTGGTTATATTTATACAGGCAGCAATGGAATTGGTTTTAGAACAAATACTGGGGGCTCACCTGTGCCAGGCCTCCTTCAGGTTGTTTGTACGGGCGCCACGGTTCTGATGCTGGTTCCATTGCTGAATGTCGAAGTTACCCATCATCCAAATGTCCTCAAAATAAAGAATCAAAAGTGGAATTTGCGCGTCCGTAGGCGCCGTAAGTTTCAGGTTGCCCCAAGCTACTCGCACGAAGTTCGGGGGGACAAAAGCGAGACTGATCATCTTTCTCACGAAGCCGGCCACGGAGGTGTCCAAGCGATAGGCCTTCGAGAGTCCAAGCTCCTGAACTTTCCGCCAGATTGCCTGGGAAAAGTGGAAGTGGCAGCCTCGGTGACGGGCACCAGGAAAAACGAAGAGGATGGCCTGTATCAGCGCCAGTTCGAAGTCCGTTCGGACAAGGTCGAACGAAACGGAAAGGTTAAGGTCAGTTAGAGCTGTCCTAAAATGTTCGAAGGCCTGTACGTAAACGTCGCGGGATTTGCCGGGTAGCAAAAAATAAGCGACATTGAAGCTACACCGCTCTTTCACGACGCTTATGGTCAACATCTCATAAAACAAAGATGGACACGAGAAGAAGGTTCCATCGACAAAAACCTCGCTCGCCTCAGAAAACTCTGTGAGTGCGTCGCTTGTGCTAAAACAGACGATGCGACCAGCACTGGTTGACACGTCAAAAAGAAGAAACTTTCTTCCGTCCAAGGTTTCACTGTATGTTCCAGCTAAGTTTACGTCAGCTGTAGTCTTGGGCAGTGTAGGTTGGTTCTGTCTTTTGTTGTTGTTGTTTGGGGGTTTTATGGCGCAACAGCTACGGAGGCCATACTGCGCCAAACAAAATTAAAAAGAAAACAAGCCGTGGTTG